>SEYY01021222.1:7500-17500 GCA_009176605.1 Armadillidium nasatum | reverse complement strand
TTAAATAAGGACATGTACCAAAAATAATTCTAAGTGATAAAATTTTAAATTAACAGAATATTCAATGTAAAAGAAAGTAACAAATAAACCCCAAAAAAAGAGTCATAGATAAAAAAAAAAATAAAATTAAAAAAAAAATAAAAAAATAAAAAATAAATAAATTGTACATTTTTTTTTAAATTAAATAATAAATAACATCGTCATCAATTGAATATCATTATATAAGAAATTACATAAATACAGGCTATGAATGTATAATTTTTTCCTGATGGTGGATGGTTAGAGGAAGAGGTTGGCGTGGGGGGGGGGGGGCGCATAAAGGGTGGGTCCACGTCTCAAAACTTGGTAACACAGATACTAGAAATTGAATCGGAACTTGCTTCATATACTTTTAGTTTCTGGATTATTTATCATATGAATGAATTAATTATATATTTTTAATTCAAATGTTTATGGTAACTTTAAAGTTTTAGTTATATGTGACTATACATAACACTTTTGAATCTAAAAAGTTTCCACTATCCGTATTCACATCCGAATATACAAATATTTCAAACTTATACATGGTCTATTTCTAATATGTTTTTGCTTTTTTTCTACTGTAATGTTAAAAATTGAAGTTATATTTTATAATAATCTTTCTACGTTCATTTTCTTTTATTTTCATTTATTTTATATTATTCTCTTTCATGAAATTCATTTTAATACTGTTCTAATGCACTGATAGGTAATTAGTATTTTTATGTACAGGAAGTTTATAATATTTTTTTAAGATTTAAATGTAAGTAGTAACATATTGAAACCATCGATTAGTGACATCACAAACCCCAACCCCTATCCCTTCCTTTACTCCCTACTCCCACTTATACCCCTCCTTTTCCCCCTTCCATTCCAAACCTACCCTACTGGTAAGAATACCCACTGAAGGTGGGTACATCTATCTATCCACATTAAAAATATCTGAAAATAATTTTTAAAAATTAAAAATAAAAAATAATTATAAAATGATTAAATTTAATTAAAAAAAATATATAAAAAAATAAATAAATAATAAAAAATGAGAAAAATTATAATCCAAAATTATAATTCAAAACCCCTTCTGGAGATCCCATCCCATCCACATTAAAAATAATTAAAATTTAAAAAACATTTAAAAAATAATTACAAAATTATGAAAAATAATTAAAAACTAAAAAATAGTTAAAATATACTAAATTTTTTAAAAATAATTAAAAAGAAATAGAAATAATGAAAAATAGTTAAAAAGAAATAGAAATAATTAAAAATAAACTAAATAAATAAATAAAAATAATAAAAAAATAAAAGGACAAGAGAAAATTATAAAATCCAAACACCACTTCCTATTATGTAGAGGCACCTAGACAGGGACATATCCTTCTCTCCAGGGTAAATGACACCCCTTCAGGAGTTACCCACCGATTTTGGAGACCCCTAACCACATTAAAATTAAAAAATAAAAATATATTTGTTCCCTCACGTGCGCACGTGGCACCAAGTTAAAAATAATTTAGTCCGACAGGGGATATTTGCATAAACCTCTGGGTCGGTGTTTTTTTTTTTTTTTTTTTTTTTTTTTTTTTTTTTTTTTTTTTTTTGGCGAATTCCTTTTGAAATGTCGTGTTACCAGCTAAGAGGACAGGGTTCGAATTCACGACAGCAGATATGAATTGTTCATATATATATATATATATATATATATATATATATATATATATATATATATATATATATATATATATATATATATATATATATATATATATATATATATATATATATATATATATATTTAGGGGGAGGACGTAGCGCCGTCCGAAGCAATGCAAGTACCCCCCATTGGGCATAACCCACGGAGTGATAGGATGGGCTAGACCATTCCGTTTCACTCCGTTGCCCTTTGGTTCGTTCCTTTTCGCGTTTCACCTTCTCTGGGGGTCTCTAGCGTACCTCCTCCTCACTCTGGAGTGTCTATGCTCCAACTATCTCTCCACCCCTATTCTTCACACGTTCCCACATTTTACAAGAGCTTACTCATACATTACCTTTATAATAACAAATCAGAAACCTACAGCTGCCTCGGAGATGCTGCGAGGGGCGGCATCCAAAGAATGCCCCTCAACCTCTACCCCTCCCCCCATCATCACCTGGGAGTTGGCGGCCTCCGATGATGGGGATAGTGCCGAGGAGACGTTTGTGGCACTTCGGTGCTGCTAACTGGTCTGACTTGCGGTTGTACTTCTCAGATTTCCCATAGAATGATTATTGCTTCGTGGGAGGGATTCCTCGGAGTGTGCTGAGCGCATAACCGAGGCGATTCTCTCTGGCATGGAGGCGTACATTCCATATTCTTTCCCTTCTACTAAACCTAACAAACCTTGGTTTAACTCTACTTGTTCTCGTGCTATCCGCCGCAGGGACGCTGCCTTCAGAGATTACCGTCGTCTTCAAACCCCTGAAATCCATTCAACTTATATTTCATCCCGGAATCGTGCAAAATCTATTCTTCGAGATACCAAAAACTCTTTTCTCCGTCGCAAATGCAATAATCTTTCTGGTTCCTCTTCCTCTCGCCCTTTCTGGCATTTTGCAAAAAATGTCAACTCTAACTTTGCTTCTTCCTCTTTCCCTCCTCTAGTTTCTTCTGATGGTACAACTGCCATTTTACCTTCTACTAAAGCTGAACTCTTTGCTCAAACTTTTGCTTCTAATTCTACCTTAGACGATTCCGGAGCTGTTCCTCCTCCTTCAACCCCCTCCAACTCATTTATGCCTAATATTATAATTTCTTCTAAAGATGTCATTTCTGCTCTCTCTGAGCTTAACACTAAGAAGGCGTATGGTCCTGATGGTATTCCTCCTGCGGTTCTCAAAACTTGTGCTTCCGAGCTTGCACCCTGCCTTGGTAAACTATTTCGTCTTTGCCTTTCTACTTCGACCTTCCCTTCTTGCTGGAAACGTGCGCTCATTCAGCCTGTGCCGAAGAAGGGGGACCTTTCTCAACCCTCTAACTATCTTCCAATTTCTTTAACCTACGTTCTTTCTAAAGTTTTCGAATCTATCCTCAACAGGAAGATTTGGAAACATCTCAATTCTTCTAATCTTATCTCTGATCGCCAGTTTGGTTTTCGTAAAGTACGTTCTACTGGTGATCTTCTTTTCCTACTTTCTGACTCTTGGTCCTCCGATCTCCAGGGTTTCGGTGAGTCTTTCGCTGTGGCGCTAGACATATCGAAAGCCTTCGATAGAGTCTGGCACGAAGCTTTGATTTCCAAACTTCCCTCTTTCGGAATCTATCCTTCTCTCTGTGACCTTCTCTCTAATTTCCTTTCCGACCGTTCTATAGCAGCTGTTGTATTACTTCATCTCCTATACATTCCTATGCCGATGACTCCACCCTTCATTATTCCTTTCAATTTGAAAGACGTCCCTCCCAACAGCAGCTGATAGATTCAAGAAGGATGGCCTTGGAGCAACTGACCTCTGATCTTTCTCGTATTTCAAATTGGGGCAGAGAAAACATGGTCGTTTTCAATGCCTCAAAAACTCAATTCCTCCATCTTTCTACTCGACACAATCTTCCACACAACTATGACATTCTTCGAAAACACTCAACTCAAACCTTCATCTATTCTCAATATTCTCGGTGTTTCTTTTTCTCGTGATCTTTCTTGGAAAGATCACATTACTTCTCTCTCTAAACAAGCTTCTAAGAGGTTGGGTATTCTGAGACGCCTTCGTAATTTTTTTACGCCACCCCAGTTGCTTGCTCTGTATAGGGGTGTTGTTCGCCCCTGTATGGAGTACGCCTCGCATATCTGGGGTGGTTCACACATACAGCTCTTCTTGAAAAGGTGGAGTCTAGGGCTTTTCGTCTTATCAACTCTCCCGCTCTTACTAACTCTCTCCAATCTCTTTCTTTCCTCTCATTGTTGCGTCAGTCTCTCTACACCTATTCGCTATTACAACGGACACTGCTCCTTCTGACTCTCAAGTCACATACCTCCTCCGTTGAAGAAGGGCCCGTGCGACACGACTTTCTACACAGTCTCATCCTTTCTCTGTCCAACTCTCTGACCCCAGACTTAACCGCTATGCTCACTCTTAACATGTACTCTACTGGTAAAGTCTGGAACACACTCCTTTCATCTGTTTTCCCAACTTCCTTTGACTTGTATACTTTTAAACGCCGTGTATCGGGTCACGTCGGCCTTTAGCGACCCGATTTCGAATATTCCCCAACTCTGGTGGATTATGGTAGGCCTTTGGCCTTTGCCCACCAGAGGAGACATATATATATATATATATATAATATATATATATATATATATATATATATATATATATATATATATATATATATATATATATATATATATATATATATATATATATATATATATATATATATATATATATACAAGTGAAATTACCCACTTCTGCTCTAAAAACGTTATACACAATATCTGAATATGAAGAACTTCAAAGGATTCAAATTTCTTACGACATCATAAAAGACTTTTCAAATTGAAAAGCTCTCTTCCATTAAGCATTAAAAAAAAGCACTTCAATACATTAAAAAATTATTTGTACTACAGAGGGTTTGAAATGACAAGAGAAACCCTCTGAAAAAAGGTCTTCACAGTGCGAGGCATTAGGTGAAAAGCCATCAATATACTTTAAATAAAAAGACTTGAAGTCTCGATTGAGGGGTGTATTGAGAGCCCATCAATAATAGGTGTCATTTTTTTGATTAATTACCTACGATACTTTAAAGGTTTAGACATTTTTTTCCTCTTTTTAATGAGTTAATAAACCTGTGGTTTTCTTACATTGAAAAAACTAAACTCTGACAAAAGACAAGAAATTATCATTTTCTTTTAATGGTTTTAAAGATTTTCATTTAAAAACTAATTTATAAAATTATTTTTCCTAAATGTTCTTGAAAACAAACACAGACACACTCACATATTATATATATATAATATATATATATATATATATATATATATATATATATATATATATATATATATATATATATATATATATATATATATATAATATATATATATATATATATATATATATATATATATATATATATATATATATATATATATATATATATATATATATATATATATATATATATATTATATTCGCATATATATATTATATATATATATATATATATATATATATATATATATATATATATATATTCAAATTATATATATATTAAAAAATATATATTAATAATATATATATATATATATTATATATATATATATATATATATATATATATATATATATATATATATATATTTTATAAATATATATTTATTATATAATACATTCCTTTAAAAATATTTTCCATTTTAATTTATTCCCAAAGTTCCAAGTGGAAAAAGTATTAATTAACGAGAGTCTCACTAATATCTTTAAACCCACTCTTCATTTTCCTACTGTACTCAAACAAAAAATATACTTAAAACTTCTGTATATAGGATCACTTACATCTCAACTTAATAGAAATATTCTTACTATAATTGAAGCTACATTCCCGCAATGCCAGTTTCATTCTTATAAATTATAACTCCCTCTCAATCTCTCAATTAGTACTTCTTCAGACACAAGGAATCTCTGTCAATGCTTCTCAGATCCTTCATCATTTATTTATTTAAGTGTTATAGTTGTAATGCGGCGTATGTAAGACAAACTGGTCTTCAGTTTGAAGTGAAAATTGATAAGCATAGAGGAGTTTCCTTTAGAATTGACCTTAATTAATTTTTACTCTCCTGAACACTCAGCAATGCATGAGAGACCTTGGAGATATACCCTCACCTTTTTCTTCTAATTTCTCTATCCTTCAACATTCGTCTTCCTTCTTGATCGTAGGATATTAGTCTTTATATATAATAACTCATTGCCTGTCCTTAAATGATCAAGATTCTTCTATTGTCCTTTTCACCTTAATAATGAAGTCCTTTTCCCAAAATAGTGCAGCCTTTTATTTTTATTTATGTTATTTCAATATTAATATCATTACTTTATTTTTTTTATTGAAATTATTATTATATTAAATATCTATATAAATAGTTAATGAATTTATATTTTGATTGTATTTTAAAACAGAAATTTGTAAAATTTAGTTTGTGCTGAAGACGGACCGAGATACGGTGTTAAACGTTCACATGTTGTGTGGAAATCCTTAGTATTGGCCTTAACCTTTCTAATTAGAAAAAGGTTCCCCACGAAAGAAGGTATTTAATATATATTTTATATATATTTAATATATATATATAATAAATATATATATATATATATTATATATATTATATTATTTTATTTATAATTTTTTTATTATATATATATATATATATATATATATATATGATATATACTAATATATATATATAATATACTATTATATAGTATAAATTTATATATTATATTATATATATATTATATAATTAATATATTATATTAATATATATATATATATATATATATATATTAATATATAGTTATATATATATATATATATATATATTTATATATTATTATTTATATATATAATTATATTTATATATTATAATATAATTATATATATATATTTATTATATATATTATATATATATATTAATATATATTATTATATAAATATATATTAATACTAATAATTATTTATATTATATATATATATAAAATATTAATAATATTATATATAATATAATATATATTTATATATATATATATATATATATAATATTATTTATTCTCTTTAAAATGAAGGTTTGCCGATTTTTTCTTAATATTTGGTTTGAACTTTGAGAAATTCAATTTTACATTTTCATACAAATCCAAATAGATTTACTTCTAGTGGCCTTCAAAAACCTTTTGAACTTTCAGCTAATTTAAATGCTTATTTCATTATCGCAAAAGTTTTAAGAATACAATTTCGAGTGTCTTATGGAATATATGATATTGAATGCTGATGTATGTAGTGTATTATGTATTTGTATGTATGTATATGTATTATATGTATGTATCTGTATGGTGGTTGTACATGTAATGTCTATCTAGATCTATCTAATCTAATAGTATATATTATGTATAATAAATATCAATCTAATCATCAAAAGCAATCAATCAATAATCAATAATCAAATCCAATCATCAATCAATCAACAATCTCTATCTACTATCAATCATCTAATTATCTATCTATATTATCGATCAATCATATCATCTATCTATCTATTATCTATTCTCACCTAAGTATTGTATTGTAACCCTATATTTCTAATATTCTATCTTTAATCAAATTACTACTAAATTTTTTATATTTCATATGAAAGTGTATTATATATATATAATATATAATATATATATATTATATATATATATTATATTATTACATATATTATATATATTATATACATATATAATATATATATATTATAGTAAATATATATATATATAATATAATATATTATACTTAATATACTATATATATATATATATATATATATATTTATATATAATACTTATATATATATATATATTTATATTATTCAAATAATACTGACTCTATTTTTGCCTTTTTAATACTTTTACAAACCTTATTTCAATCTACATGTTGGAAGCCGATTTATAAGCACAGCCCTACCATCAAACCACTACCAAATTGCCATCATATTTCCGGACCACTAAACCCGATAGATTTTATATCCTCTTCACTTCACCATTCAATAGTTTGAGGAATTTTGTCTTAACTAATTAATAAGATATTTATATTTTAAAAATAATTTGTGGCTTTTTTTTTTGTTTATGAGTAGTTTTCAAGCATTCATTTTTAACTTTTAAATTATGTTACATATCTTTTATTCAAAAACAAATGATTTTCTCTTAGATTATAATTATTTAATTCAGATTCCATAATAATTAACTTAAAATAATTTCAATAAAAATGTTTTTAATAAATGGTATATAATTATTTACAGTTTCTCTCTTCGGTATCAAGTCCTTATCAATCATTATTTTTTTCTTTTGATCTTTTATATTCATAATTGTACAGTTTTAATGCTTTTTTTTATCAACCATTCAAACAATTATTAACAACGCCATGCAATAAAAAGTGTTAACCACAAGCTTAAAAATCCCATATCACAAATTAATTTTCTTTCGGTATTAAATTTTCAAACATGGATGTAATTATTAAAAAAATAATTAAAAAAACTTTATCTTCCTTTTGTATTTTAACCCTACAATTAAATTAATTAAATTAATTAAATTCCCGTACTTAAATCTCAAATTCACTCTTCATCACTTCCAACTCTCTTTTATTCATCGTTCAGAAACAACCTTTTATTAATCTTCCTTTTGTATAGTTTCTTATTGTATAATTTTCCAAATATTCTTTCTATTAGTAAAATAAATAAATTTTACTCCAAGTACTCTTCTTTCTTATCATATTCTTCGAATATGATAACTTTGCTGAAAATGCAATTTTCTTTCTTGTATTTTGTAATTAACTTAACAAATTCAGAAATACTATCTAACAATATAACTCTCTCTCTCTCTCTCTCTCTCTCTCTCTCTCTCTCTCTCTCTCTCTCTCTCTCTCTCTCTCTCTCTCTCTCTCTCTCTCTCTCTCTCTCTCTCTCTCTATATATATATATATATATATATATATATTATATATATATATATATATATATATATATATATATATATATATATATATATATATATATATATATATATATATATATATATATATATATATATATATATATATATATATATATATATATATATATATATATATATATATATATATATATATATATATATAATATATATATATATATATATATATATATATATATATATATATATATATATATATATATATATATATATATATATATATATATATATATATATATATATATATATATATATATATATATATATATAATTGGATCCGGTGGTATGAGGCTGTGTCAGAGAGTTATGAGGAGCTGTTGGATGAGTTTGGTAAATTATTCAATGGATTGTTTAATATAATGTGTTTGGTGTTAATAATTGAGGGGACATAATGATTTTGTTTCATTATTAAAAGGTACCTTGTTTAAAATAAGGGATTCGTTTGAAATTTTCCTAGTTTGGTTGGTGTTTCTGTGTCGCGTGTTTATTAATTTAAATCGTAGTCAATATAAAGGGATTAAAGGTTTCATTCATTTTATTAAAGTCTAGATTTGGTGGAAGCATATTTAATATGCATATTCAAGTAAGTATTCTCGCGTAAAAAGTGCGAAGGGAAGGAAAAAAAGAGAGAATATTGAACCAATTTAAAATTTTTAAGTACTAATGGTCTGAAGAGGTTAAATGTTGCTAAAAATTTTTGAACACAAGTGAGTGTAGATGGGCATGTGTGTGGGTGTATATATATATAAGTAAAGTTAGTTGAAAATGACTCTTCGAGTTCCTGGCGGGACCTGGGGGGCACAAGGGTCTGCTACCCCTGTAGGCGATTAAGTGAGTTTATGGGGATAGTCATAAAGATTAAGAAATCTTAAGAAGTCATCCGAGTGCCTGGCAAGGCCGAGAAGACACAAAAACAAGGCTACGCTCGGAGGTCAGATGGGAGTAGCTTAATTTAATTGGTATTAGGTGTTAATCACATCATTTTAAATTGTATGTAAATTGTGAGCTTAATATAATTGATTTTAGGTTTTAGTTCTTACCAACAAAGTTAAAAAGTTGGATATGTTGGGTTTGACGGAAATAAATCTTAAGTGGAAGGAAGAGGTGGTCTATTTTTCTGATTTTAAAGGGGTGTATTCAGGTGTGGGAGAGAGAGTGAGGGCTAGGAAAGGCGTGGAGATAGTGTTGAGCCAAAGATAGTGGAAATGAAGGAGAAAGTGTGATATATATATATATATATATATATATATATATATATATAT
>SEYY01021221.1:5000-20000 GCA_009176605.1 Armadillidium nasatum | reverse complement strand
CAATCATATCGATTATTTTATAAATTTTTTATCGATTAAAGTATCGATTATTTTTTCAAATTTTTATCGATTATTTTATCAATTTTTTATCGATTAAAGTATCGATTATTTTTTCAAATTTTTATCGATTATTTTATCCAATTTTTATCAATTTTTTCGATTATTTTTAAATTTAAATTAAAAATTATCGATTTTTTTCGATTATTTTCGAACTTTAGAATTATTTTTTATTATTATTAGTTCCAAACTTAACGTGTCAGTCAAATACTCTTATATTAACTTAGAGAATTGTAAATATTAGCGATTTATCAAATATAAAATATTTGTATTTATCAAATACAAAACAAAAGTAGGAAATTTTTAAAGCCGATATGTCCTTACTTTCATTTCTTGAATGTATAAATATCAAAGAAAAAATTAAATAGTTAAGTAGATGATATGAGATCTTATCTGGGCAAAGAAAGGTTGATAACTCATTCGATAACTAAAAAGTTCTGAAGAGCAGTCATTTCTAATAAAGGTTGCATACCGAGTTTTGCGCTACATTTTGACTTGAAAAAAATCTTACAGACATGGTCAATTTAGGGTAATTTAAAAACAATTGAAGACCTAGACACGAATTTTTTTTGACGCACGATACTGTTCTACATGTATGACGCAAACTATATTCAAAGTTAAGCTTGCAGTTAAAAAAAAAAAACGCAAGTGTGATAGCTTACACAATTTAAATGCGCCTCGGAACAAGGAACCTTTGAGAGTCATGCTTAAAAGTAGAAACAATTCTTGAAATTTTTAAAAACTGAAATTGACCGAAAGTACTGACAATTTTATTTTTTTTATGATTTTGTTGTGCAAAACGATGAAGTAAAAGGTTAGTAAACCATTTAAGTCACCATGTTTCTTCTATGTCCCTTATGAATAATTCCAAGGCTTATTTCTTCAAATGATATTTGCTATTAGATAAGAGCTCTATCAAGCTGAAGCAATTAATAAAGATTGGTTCAGTTTGAATATTGAGTCATAGTTGTTTGAAGTATTTGTTTCAAACCCTGTTTAGTTAATAAATGTAACTCCCTTTTTTTTGTTTGCTTTATAGTGAAAGTACCAAACTATGAATTAAAAGAATTAACCAGTTGCATAAAGATCTTATTTACAAAAACTAAAACTGATATAATACGGGCAATAAAAAATGTTAATAGTGCAAAAATTTCATATTTTTATTGTACCTTTAATCATGACTGACATTTGATGTATGATGCATGGAACATATATTTATATAAGCAAATTTTTGATTGTCGTTATTTTTGTCAACAATATTATTAAAAAATTAACTGTTCTCTTTTCACTAATCATCCCAAGAAATTTTTTATAAGTACTTTTTTTTGTGTTCGAACCTAACCAAAGCTACTTAAATACACATATTCAATTTGAAAAGTGTCTATATATATATATATATATATATATATATATATATATATATATATATATATATATATATATATATATATATATATATATATATATATATATATATATATATATATATATATATATATATATATATATATATATATATATATATATATATATATATATATATATATATATATATATATATATATATATATATATATTAAATTTTGCAAATAATTTTTTTTTTAAATTTCGAATAGGCTTGAATAGAATATTAAAGTAAAAATTTTATTGGACATACTAAATATATAGTTTTCAATAAAACAAAATTAAAAATTAACTATATATATATATATATATATATATATATATATATATATATATATATATATATATATATATATATATATATATATATATATATATATATATATATATATATATATATATATATATATATATATATATATACTAGGGGGCACCCATAAGACAAGTAGCCGATACCGATTAATCTGCCTCGCATCAATAATGAGTTATTTTTTAATTAATTATTAATAAGTTATTACTTATTAATTTAAATTAATACTGAGAAAAAGCAGTTATCAACATTATTATTTATTACTAATAACTATGCATGTTTTCATTATTAATGTAAATCATTTTTATTGCTTACTTTTCAGATATATAAAAAAAATAAATTTAAATTTTAAAGATAACTCTAGATTCTAGAATCTCGATTATAGAGATATAAATAATTAAATATTAATTACACTTTATAACGAAAGCAGTATGTCAACCAGTTATTGTTGGAAGTATTTTGATGTTCATCCTAAGGATAACAGTAAATGTATTTGTAAATTATGTAAAGCCACCATATCAAGAGGTGGCAAATCTGCAAAAAGTTATACAACGACAAATATGTTGAACCACATTAAGAAAATTCATTCAGATGAAGCAAAAGCTGAAACGGATAAGCTGAAAAGGCAATATGATTGGTCACAGCCAAGTACTTCAGAAGCAAGTTGCAGCAACTATGAGCCTCCAAAAAAAGTTCAACCAACTATACAATCAGTTTTAGAAAAGAGTAAAATTTGGAATATTAACGATCACAAGTTCCAAGAGATACATTATTTGATAGGAGAAATGATAGCTGTTGATATTCAACCATATTCTTTAACATCTGACATTGGATTCCAAAGGCTTATTGCAAAACTCTGTCCTAATTACAGAATTCCATCAAGAAAATATTTCACAGACAAAATAATCCTCGGATATATTTATGAAAGTAAAAGCAAAAATTCAGACATCGCTCGATGAAATTAGCAGTCTTTCTTTGACCACAGACATTTGGACAGCTTCAACAAATAATGCTCCATTTCTGAGTGTGACATGCCATTGGCTTTCAGATGAGTTTGAACAATGTAGAGCTGTGCTTAGAGTTGTTCCTTTCCCTGGTTCACACACAGCTGAAATAATAAGTGAACAACTACACATTGTTCTGAATGAGTATAAGATCTCCAAAATTTTTTTTCTTGTACTACGAGATTCCGCCGCAAATATGGTTGGTGGTATGAGGGAGTGTGGTGTACAGTCACTATCATGTTTCATACACACATTGCAACTTTCAGTAAATGAATCAATATTTTCGCAAAAGGCTGTGAGCAATATAATTGCAATTAGCAGAAAAATAGTCTCACACTTTAATCATTCTCCATTAGCGATTAGCAAATTAACCGAAATCCAGGAGCAGCTTAAATTAGACAAACATAAACTGATTTCAAGATGTGTCTACTCGTTGGAATTCAATATATTATATGCTGAAAAGAAATTTAGAACAGCGAAAAGCTCTTATAATGTATGCTGTTGACAATGACATTCCAACTTTATCAAGTTACCAATGGACAATTGTTGAAAAAGTTGTCCAGTTATTAAGTCCATTTGAAGACATCAGCAAAGAATCAAGTAACAGAACATCAACTATATCAATGATAATCCCTACAATATTAGCTCTCAGATTATTTCTATTAAAAGCTACCAAACATACTGGTGAATTTAGTGGAATTATTTCAACTGTTGAAGAATTCAGTGCATCAACTGAAAAAAGATTTGCATCATACATAAATGAAAAATTTCTGTGCTTGGCTACTTTTCTCGATCCCAGATTTAAATTGAAATTTCAAAAGGATGACATTAAAGAAGACACTATTAAGAAAGATGGGTTATAGATATTGTAGAACATCAAGCTGAGATAAATTCTATTGATAGTCAAACAGGAGACAGCTCTTCTAATGATGATCAAGATAATGAAACTTATGAAAGTGTACCTAAAACTGTTTCCCTTTCAAAACTGTTAGATGATTTTGAGTCAAATAAGCCTATGAAAATAAATTCAGACTTAGACGTTGCAAGTACAACAGATGTGCAACCCAAACTCAAGAGGAGTAAATCTGTTACTCGTAGATGCGCAAAGGAACTGGATCAATATTTAACTCTACCAATACTTCAAAGAAGCGAAGACCCATTAACTTTGGTTGAAAAAGATACGGGAGACTTTACCAATATTGATCAATTTGGCTTCAAAATATCTATGCGCACCACCATCATCTGTTGATAGTGAAAGACTCTTTAGTACAGTTCTTTATGAACCTACATGGAATAGGCTGTTTCCTGAAAATGGGGAAACTCTTTTGTTTCTGCATTATAACTTAAGAGTATTGAACTTTAAATACTGATGAGCTTGAGAGCTGAGATAGAAGACAACATGAATTGAAGAGGCAACAGTATAAACAGAAAACAAGGAAAACTGCCAAAATTTAGTAGTATTTTTATGCAATTTGTATGTATGTATTTGTAGTATTTGTATTAACAATGAGTCAATTATAATATGTTAATGTTTCATAATTTATGAATGATTTCTTAATAAAGTAAAAAAAAAAAAAAAAAGGCAAAAGCCATAATAGCAGCCAGGCACAAAATGACAAACAATTTTGAAAATTATATTGGTATTGTTATTTGTTACTGTGTCGAAGCTATCTGATGATTAACTTGGCAGTTATGAAATGGTCTTGTAAAGGTTGGTTTGTTCTGGTAAAGGATTTAAGCAATCGGCCGATTAATCATGTGAATAGCCGATTACCGATTAATCGGTAATATGGCCGATTAGGCCGATTACCGATTATCTGCCGATTAATCGGTGCATCCTTAATATATATATATATATATATATATATATATATATATATATATATATATATATATATATATATATATATAATATATATATATATATATATATATATATATATATATATATATATATATATATATATATATATATATATATATATATATATATATATATATATATATATATATATATATATATATATAATATATATATATATATATATATATATATATATATATATATATATATATATATATATATATATATATATATATATATATATATATATATATATATATATATATATATATATATATATATATATATATATATATATATATATATATATATATATATATATATATATATAATGTATTTAATAAAACATAATTAATGATGTAATTCTTTCGTCTCTAAAAATTACTTTGACCTCTATTTAGAAATCAGGATATTAAATGATGAACTGGAATCCCTGAAAAGAAATTCTAAAGTGATGAACCCGCAGCGTTTTTAAGGGTAATCCTAAAATGATTTATCTAGAGCCAGTGAAAGTTAATACTAAACTAATTAAGCCGGAGCCCCTTACGGATAATTTTAAGTAATAAACCAGGATCATTGAAAGTAATTTTGAAATGATAAACCCGAAGTGTTTGAAGGTAATTCTAAAATGATAGATCCTGAGGGCGCTATACCCAAATCATCGACAGGAAAAGTAGTCGACAGGTCAAAGGGCCGACACTTTTAAAAAAAATGTGTCGATCACTTTTCTTTTCAATTTCAACGTGTCGACGTTTTGGACACATGTGAAAAAAAAATGTGTCGGCTGTTTGACCAACATCGTATTTTTTTTTATTTCGATACAATCGATACGTAAGCCTATTTTTAAATTTTATTATTATAATAATTACGAATAGATTTTTTTTATTTTTAATATATTATTTTAGTAGATGCATGGCACACGAACATTTGTCTACGGGGGGCTCTGCCCCCCGTACCCCCCGACCCGTGAGTGATGATGATTTATATCTTTCGATTAATCGATATCGATTTATAGTGTCGACGATTTGGACGAGTTGTAAAAAAAAGTTGTCGGCCCTTTGACCTTACCAAAAAAAGTTGTCGACGTTTTGGACAAGTGAGAAAATTTTGTTAATGTTTTTTTCAAAAGTGTCGGCCCTTTGACCTGTCGATTACTTTTCCTGTCGACGATTTGGGGTAATCCCGATCCTGAGTCCTTGAAGGGTAATTTTAAGTGATGAACCAGAATCCTTGGAAGTAATTCTAAAATCCGAAAAGTTTGGGTAATCTTAAAATGATGGATCTAGAGTCAATGAAAGGCAATTCTAAAATGACGGATCCAGAGTCCTTGGCGAGAAATTTTAAAATGATAAACCGGAACCTTTGCAAGGTAATTCTAAAATGATGAACTGGAGGCATTTGAATGTAATCCTAAAATGAGGATTTGTCCAATGAAAGTTAATTTTAAAATTGGAGCCGGAGTCCTTGGGTAATTTTAAATGATGAACCTGAACCCTTGAAAAGGTAACTTATAAAGTGATAAACCCGAAGCATTTGAAGGGTAATCCTAAAATGAATGATCTAGAGACAATGAAAGGTAATTCTAAAATGATATAGTCGGTGTCCTTGACAGATAATTTTAAATGAAAGGTAATTACCCTTGAAAGGTAATTCTAAAATGTTGAACCTGAAGCGCTTGAAGGGTAATCCAAAAATAATGGCTCTGGAGCCAATAAAAGGTAATTCTAAAATGATGAAGCCGGTGCCCTTGACGAGGTAATTTTAAATAATGAACCGGGATCCTTGAGAACTAATTTTAAAATGATGAACCCGAGGCGTTTGAAATAATGGATCTAGAGCCAATGAAAGGTAATTCTCGAATGATGTAGTCGGTGTCCTTGACTGGTAATTTTACCCTTGAAGGGTAATTCTAAAATGAACCCGAAGCGCTTGAAGGGTAATCCTAAAATGATGGATCTGGAGCCAATGAAAGGTAATTCTAAAATGATGGATCCCTGAGTCCTTGACGGGTAATTTTAAATGATGAACCGGAACCCTTGGAAGGTAATTATAAAGTGTTGAACCCGAAGCGTTTGATGAGTTATCCTAAAATGATGGATCTACAGCCAATGAAAGATAATTTTAAAATGATGTAGTAGGTGTCCTTGACAGATAATTTTAAATGATGAACCGGAACCCTTGAAAGGTAATTCTAAAATGATGGAATCCCGAAGTCCTTGACAAGGTAAATTTTAAAATGATGGGAATCTGGAGCCAATGAAAGGTAATTCTAAAATAATGGATCCCGGTGCCCTTGACGGGTAATATTTAAGAATGAACCGGGACCTTTGAAAAGTAATTTTAAAATGATGAACCCGCTGCGTTTGAAGAGTAATCTTAAAATAATGGATCTAGAGCCAATGAAAGGTAATTTTAAATGATGTAGTCGGTGTCCTTGGCGGGTAATTTTAAATGATGAACCGGAACCCTTGAAAAGGTAATTCTAAAATGATGGATCCAGAGTCCTTCACGGGTAATTTTAAAATGAAGAACCAAAACCTTTGAAAGGTAATTCTAAAATAATGTAGCCGGTGTCCTTGACGGGTAATTTTAAAATGATGAACCGAAACCTTTGAAAGGTAATTCTAAAATGATGGATCCCGAGTCCTTGACAAGTAATTTTAAAATGAAGAACCAAAACCTTTGAAAGGTAATTCTAAAATGATGGATCCCGAGTCCTTGACAAGTAATTTTAAAACGAAGAACCAAAACCTTTGAAAGGTAATTCTAAAATGATGGATCCCGAGTCCTTGACAAGTAATTTTAAAATGAAGAACCAAAACCTTTGAAAGGTAATTAAAATGATGGAACCGGAGTCCTTGACGGTTAATTTTAAATGATGAACCGGAACCTTTGAAAGGTAATTCTAAAATGATGGATCCCGAGTCCTTGACAAGTAATTTTAAAATGAAGAACCAAAACCTTTGAAAGGTAATTCTAAAATGATGGATCCCGAGTCCTTGACAAGTAATTTTAAAACGAAGAACCAAAACCTTTGAAAGGTAATTCTAAAATGATGGATCCCGAGTCCTTGACAAGTAATTTTAAAACGAAGAACCAAAACCTTTGAAAGGTAATTCTAAAATGATGGATCCCGAGTCCTTGACAAGTAATTTTAAAATGAAGAACCAAAACCTTTGAAAGGTAATTCTAAAATGATGGATCCCGAGTCCTTGACAAGTAATTTTAAAATGAAGAACCAAAACCTTTGAAAGGTAATTCTAAAATGATGGATCCCGAGTCCTTGACAAGTAATTTTAAAACGAAGAACCAAAACCTTTGAAAGGTAATTCTAAAATGATAGAGCCGGAGTCCTTGACAGGCAATTCTAAAATGAAATACACAAAACTCTTTAAGGAATAATGTTAAAATAATGAATTCCTATTCTTTGCAATGTAAATTTAAAAGACACACCTGGAGAATATAACGAAATAAACAGACCTAAGACTCTTCAGCAACAAAACATCTTTAATATTTTTAATAAAAATAATAATAATAATAATAATATAATAATAATAATAATAATAATAATAATAATAATAACAATAATAATAATAATGAAGAAATTGAGAAAATATTCCTACCTGTACCTGTACCTGTAGAATTGCCACCACCATTACATTTCTATATATTATATATATATATATATATATATATTATATATATATATATATATATATATATATATATATATATATATATATATATATATATATATATATATATATATATATATATATATATATATATATATATATATATATATATATATATATATATTATTTTTACATTTTACTTTTTTCACCCCATGACAGCCTCTAAAGAGAGTGCCACACTCCCCTCAGAAAGCCCGCCATCTTCCGGGCTCCTCTACAGGTCTTCCAGGGCAGAGATATTCCAGGCTACCCTGGAATGTTGAGCTGTAGGACATGTTAATAGAAAATGAGACAGTATTTGGGTGTTGTTTTGGGGAGATAAGTGTATTGCTTAGTAGGAATTGGGGGTGTGAGAATGATAATTCTCGGTCAGTTATAAAGAGTGTTATTGAGGATTTGCTGGGGGAAGCGGTCATTCTGTTTGTTGTTACTCACTCTTGTATCTGATTAATGTATTCTTGTATTAAAGGGGGGAGGGGAGTTGTAGCAAGGTTTTGGGAAGTTGATGTAATGGTGATGTCGTCTGCATTTGTTGCGATGTTTGTATGTAAAGACTGAGGTGTTGGTAGGTCGGATGGGAAGAAATTAAAAAGTGTGGGCGATAGTATGTCTCCTTGTGGGACTCCGTTTTTATGTTGACTTTTCGAGATTTTTGGTTTCTTTATTGAATTTGTGCAGTTCTCCCAGATAAGAAGATATATATATATATATATATATATATATATATATATATATATATATATATATATATATATATATATATATATATATATATATATATATTTTTATATATATTATATATATATATTACAGGACGCCACCACTCACGGGCAGAGCCCTTTTCTAGGAGGGGGCACACACATAGGGACAAAACACATGCACACGCACACACATAACGCACAGCCCTCAGGTGGGCGCAGACGGAAGCCTTGAAGAGTGGAAGATTAAATACAGGAGGAAAAATAGAAGATGGTAGAGAATTCCACAGAATAGAGGTGGCTGGGAAAGAAGGAGGTACCACAACGGGCTAGCCTGGGATTTCCTACGTCCACACAAAATTGGTGCGAAAGCAGGGCACCCCTTGTGCAACGAGGACGACGCAACGGTGGAGGAATGCGAGAGGCCAATTCCCTCGAGCACCTGCCATTGTAGTACCTATAGAAAAGAGATAGCTCGCCAACGTCACGTCGCAGAGATAGGGGGTCAAGAGAGTTTGAAAGTAGGGGACAGTTTATTAATCTTTTTGCTTTTGACTCAACCCTATCCAGAAGAGAGGAGGAGCCGGAGCCCCCCTAAATGTGAGAACAGTACTCCATACATGGACGAATAAGACCCTTATATATTTGGAGTAAATGCTCAGAAGAAAAAAATTCTCGCAATCTGAACAGAACTCCCAGCTTCTTTGAGGCCGCTTTAGCAACCATTGTGTTGTGATATGTGGTTTCCAAGACAGTTTGTTGTTTATGTTTAGACCAAGAATGTTAATGTTATTTACAGGTGAGACGGGAGAGCCATCGAAGAGAGATATATAATATATATATATATATATATATATATATATATATATATATATATATATATATATATATATATTATATATATATATATATATATATATATATTTTATCTCACCTCTGGTGGGCAAAGGCCAGTGACCTACCAAAAACTCCACCAGAGTAGGGGGAAATACGGAAACCAGGTCAAATCAAAAGACGAAGTGATATGATACACGACCTTTGAAGGTGTGTAAGTAAGTCATAGGAAGTTGGGAAAGTAGATGAAGGGAGTGTGTTCCAGACTTTACCAGTAGAGTACATGTAAGATTGAGCATAGCGGTTAAGTTTGGGGTCAGAGAGTTGGATAGAGAAAGGATGAAACTGTGCAAAAAGGATGAGACTGTGTAGAAAGACGAGTCGCACGAGCCCTTCTCAATGGAGGAGGTATGCGACGAGAGAGTTCAGAAGAGCAGTGTCCATTGTAATAGCGATAGTATAATGAGAGTGACGCAACAGTACGACGGGCAGAAAGAGATTGGAGAGAATTAGTGAGAGCATGAGAGTTGATATGTCGAAAAGCCTTAGATTACACATTCTCAAGGATAGCTGTATGAGTGGAACCACCCCACATGTGTGGGCATACTCCATACAAGGGCGAACAACACCCCTATACAGAGAAAGCAACTGGGGTGGGAAGAAATATATATATATATATATATATATATATATATATATATATATATATATATATATATATATTATATATATATATATATATATATATATATATATATATATAAATATATATATATATATATATTAATTTTACTTCTGCTAATGAGGATTCGAACTCGGGCCTCTCAGATGTTAAGACAGATTCCTTTTTGTACCATCAGTTGGTGAAGTGGTTAACGCAATGTCTTAACATCTGAGAGGCCCGAGTTCGAATTCTCATTAGCAGAAGTAAAATTATACAAATTTATTCCACGGTTTTATTATTAAGTGGCAATTCTTGAATAACATATGTATCTGCGGTTACGAGGATAGAGCTCTGGCTTGTTAACCTACGCCCAAGTGTGGTCGGAGGATCAATAGGGACTGTCTGCCTAGGCGATATGTCAGGAGCAGTTCCGACAGATTCCTTTTTGTACCATCAGTTGGTGTAGTGGTTAACGCAATGTCTTAACATCTGAGAGGCCCGAGTTCGAATCCTTATTAGCAGAAGTAAAATTATACAAATTTATTCCACGGTTTTATTAAATGGCAATTCTTGAATAATATATATTATATATATATATAATATATTATATATATATATATATATATATATATATATATATATATATATATATATATATATATATATATATATATACCTCTTAGAAGCTTGTTTAGAAAGAGGGGTAATGTGATCTTTCCAAGAAAGATCACGAGAAAAAGAAACACCAAGAATATTAAGGAGAGATGATGGTTTGAGTTTTGTGTTTTCGAAGAAGATATCATAGTTGTGTGGAAGATTGTGTTGAGTAGAAAGATGGAGGAATTGAGTTTTGGTGGCATTAAAAGCAACCATGTTCTCTCTACACCAATTAGAAATGTGAGATAGATCAGAGGTCAGCTGCTCCAAGGCTACCTTCCTTGAGTCTAGTAACTGTCGTTGTGAAGGGCCCCTTTCAAATTGAAATGAGTAATGAAGGGTGGAAAGTCATCAGCATAAGAGTGGATAGGAGATGAAGTAGCAGAGAGAAGGTCATTAATTAAAGTAGAAAGAGTGTTGGGGATAGGACAGATCCTTGAGGAACACCACTATTAACAGATTTAAAGGAAGAGTGGTGGCCGTCTACAACAGCTGCAATTGAACTGCAATATAATATATATATATATATATATATATAATATATATATATATATATATATATATATATATATATATATATATATATATATATATATATATATATATATATATATATATATATTATATTATTATATATATATATATATATATATATATATATATATATATTATATATATATATATATATATATATATATATATATATATATATATATATATATATATATATATATATATATATATATATAATATTATTATATATATAATATATATATATATTAATATTATATATATATATATATATATAATATATATATATATATATATATATATATATATATATATATATATATATATATATATATATATATACATAAATATGTAGGTGAAGAACGAAGCACAGTCCGAAGCGATGAAAGTACTCACCACTGGGCTTAACACGCGTGGTAATACGGTGGGCTAGACCATTCCGTTTCACTCCGTTGCCCTATGGCTTGTTCCTTTTCGAGTTTCATTTTCTCTGAGGGTCTTTAGTGTACTCTTGACTCACATTGGAGTGTCTATGCTCCCACAACCTTTCTCCTTCTTCACAGGTATACTACAAATCTGCCTCGGAAAATCCAAGTTTGCCGGATTCCAAATTTAGCAACTTATCCACTCTTTCCCTCATCACCACTTGAGAAATGGCGACCTCCGGTGATGGGCTTGGTGCCACCAAAGCCTTGTTGATGACTTACCCTGGTGCACTGTCTCCTTTTTTTCACTAATTTCTACAAGATTCGCTGTCTTTTCTTTAATCTCCAAATTGTCGAACACCACCTCCCTTCTTGTAAACCTCATATCTTGTTCTTAACTGAAACTCAGGTGTTCGAGTGCTTTGTAAGCAAACCCTAGTCGGTTTCCTCCTACTGTCTCTATCCTCAATTTTCAGCCAAAAGCGGATGTTGCGCATGTGTGCGCAATGATGTTGTCTGTTCTCGTGTCGCTATATTGGAGTCTTCTGAATTCTCTACTTTATGGCTTATACTTTCTTGGAACTCTACAACTAAATTCATTTGGTCTGTCTACTTATCTCCTAATTCTACAGAATTACTTCTTGCCTTCCTCTGTGGCATTCTCTCTTATATTTCTCCGAAATAATCATTTTAGGTGATTTCAATGTTCACCACCGTTAATGGCTTTCATCTAGTTTTCATGATCCAGCCGGTGAATTCGCCTACGACTTTTCTATTCAAAATAACCTTGAGTTGGTGCATTTCCCTACCCGTACTTTCTAACTTCTTATCCTTCTCCTTGCACTGCTAAACTCTCCTCCTCATGGTTCATCCTATCACCTTCTTATCTCTTTATCTTGTCCAGTCTCTTCAAGTCTTCCGCAAGAATGGCCCCGCCTTCGGCGAGTTGACGTTTCTGGCATTTCGGGTCCACTAACTAGTCTGACTTGCTGTTGTACTTTTCTGATTTTAAATGGAATGATTACTGTTTCCGTGGGAGAGGTCCCTCTGTGTGTGCAGAGCGCATAATCGAGGTCATTCTCTCTGGCATGGAGTCGTACATTAAATATTTATTCAATTCTACTAAACCTAACTCACCTTAGCTTAACTTTGCTTGTTCTCTTGCTATCCGACGCAGGGATCCTGACTTCAGGGATTACCGTCGCTTTAAAAAAACTCCAGAAACTCACGCAACTTACATTTCATCCCAGAATCGTGCAAAATCTATTCTTCGAGATACCAAAACCTCTTTTCTCCGCCGCAAATGCAATAATCTTTCTGGTTCCTCTTCCTCTCACCTTTTCTGGCATTTTCAAAAAAAAATCAACTCAAACTTTGGTTCTTCCTCTTTCCATCCCCTAGTATCTTGACGCTTCAATTGCCGTTTTGCCTTCCTCTAAAGCTGAACTCTTCGCTCAAACTTTTGCCTCTAACTATACCTTAGACAATTCCTGAGCTGTTCCTACTCTTTCAATCCCCTCTAACTCATTATTGCCTAAAATTGTAATTTCTTCTAAAGTCGTCATTTCTGCTCTCTATGGGCTTAACACTAAGAAGGCGTAAGGTCCTGATGGTATCCCTCCTGTGGTTCTCAAAACTTGTGCTTCCGAGCTTGCACCCTGCCCTGGTAAACTATTTCGTCTGTATCTTTCTACTTCAACATTCACTTCTTGCTGGAAACGTGCGCTCATTCAACCTGTGCCGAAGAAGGTTAACCCATCTCAACCCTCTGACTACCGCTCAATTTCTTTAAGCTTCGTTCTTTCTAAAGTTTTCGAATCTATCCTTAACAGGAAGATTTGGAAACATCTCAATTCTTCCAATCTTATCTCTGGTCTCCAGTATGGCTTTCTTAAGAAACGCTCACTGATAGTGAAATTCATTCCCTTCTCTCTGACTCTTGGTCCTCGATGTATCTTTTGTTTTCGCATATCGAAGGCTTTCGATAGAGTCTGGCATAAAGCTTTGATTTCCAAACTTTCCTCTTTCGGAATCTATCCTTCTCTCTGTGGCATTCTCTCTGATTTCCATTCTGGTCGTTCTATAGCAGCTGTTGTAGACGGCCACCGTTCATTCTGTAAATCTATTAATAGTGGTGTTTCTCAAGGAATTGTTCTATCCCCATCGCTTTTTCTGCTTTTCATTAATGACCATCTATCTATTACTTCATCTCCTATCCACTCCTGTGCTGATAACTCGACACAATCTTCCACACAAATATGATGTCTACCTCGAAAACACTAAACTCAAGATTTCCTCTCTCCATAATATTATCGGTGTTTCTTTTTCTCGTGATCTTTCATGAAAAGATCACATTATTTCACTCTCTAAACAAGCTTCTAAGAAGTTAGGTGTTCTGAGGCTTATACAGCATTTCTTCAATCCATCCTAGTTGCTTGCTCTCTATAGGGGTGTTGTTCGCCCCTGTATGGAGTATGCGTCACACATCTAGGGTGTTCCTACTCATACAGTTCTCATTGAGAAGGTAGAGTCTACGGCTTTTTGCCTCATCAACTCTCCTGCTCTCACTCTTTCTCTCCAGTTTCTTTCTACCCGTCGAATTGTTGCATCACTCTCTCTATATTATAGCTATTTAAAAGGACACTGCTCTTCTGAACCCTCACGTTGCATCCCTCATCCATTGAGAAGGGCTCGTGCGACTCGTCTTTCTACACAGTCTCATCCTTTCTCTGTTCAACTTTCTGACCCCAGACTTAACCACTATACTCAAACTTACATGTGCTCTACTGGTAAAGTGTGGAACACACTTCCTTCATCTATTTTCCCAACTTCCAATAAACACCTTCAAACACGGTGT
>SEYY01021220.1:40000-42285 GCA_009176605.1 Armadillidium nasatum | reverse complement strand
AATATAATACATGCACATATACATACATATTTTGCTTAAGCGAAAATGAAAATTAAAAGTAGAGACGAAGAAAAATATTTTGAATTTCAAAAAAAAAAATAAAAAATGAAAAAAAAAACTAAACTTAATTAATGGAATCAATTCTAAAAGAGAAAAATTATCGTGTTCTTCACAAACAGTATAATTTATTCAAATTTTCATTTGAACTTCAAATTAATAACTTACAACTCCACGATTTCTGCAAAGATAAAAATAATAATAATAATAATAATAATAATAATAATAATAATAATAATAATAATAATAATAATAATAATAATAATAATAATAACATAATATAATAAGTAATAATAATAATAATAATAATAATAATAATAATAATAATAATAATAAATAATAATAATAATAATAATAATAATAATAATAAATAATAATAAATAATAATAATAATAATAATAATAATAATAATAATAATAATAATAATAATAATAATAATAATAATAATAATAATAATAATTTTTTTTAGTTATAATTATAATATAATAATATAAAATAATAATAATAATAATATATAATAATAATAATAATAATAATAATGATAAAAATAATAATAATAATAATTAAAAAAATAATAATAGTTATTCATGTATTCATTAAATTTTTTATTAACAGAGTGTACATTTACAAGATTACAATATTACAATAAGTCCAATACTACTAAATACAATAATAATAATAATGTCGTTGTACGGGTCTCTGAAATGTGGCTACTAAGACGATACAATTGGTTTCCAGTGAGTTCCACACTTTAATATACAAAATTACTTTTAAATTTATTTAATGATAAGTAAAACATAAAAGTATTGATGCATGTATAAAAAAAAAAAATAAAAATAATTTTAAAAAGGGCTAATTGTAATACAAAGATATGGTAAAACTAGTAATTATAATAATAATAATAATAGTAAAAAAAATGCTAAAAACTAATAAAAATTACTGCTAAAGTATTTCAACACTTATAATAATACAGGAGTATCTACGTCACAATAATAATAATAATAATAATAATAATAATAATAATAATAATAATAATAATAATAATAATAATAATAATAATAATAATAAACATGATAAAAATGACAATAATAAAAACAGTAATAGGAATAACAGTTATAATAATAATAATAATAATAATAATAATAATGATAATAATAATAATAATAATAATAATAATAATAATAATAATAAAAGTATTAATAATATGATAACAACAATAATAATAAAATAAAGGTAATAATAGTAATAATGACGATAATAATAATAATAATAATAATAATAATAATAATAATAATAATAATAATAATAATAATAATAATAATAATAATAATAATAATAATAATAATAATAATAATGATAATAATAATAATAATAATAATAATAATAATAATAATAATATAATAATAATAATAATAATAATAATAATAATAATAATAATAATAATAATAATAATAATAATAATAATAATAATAATAATAATAATAATAATAATAATAATAATAATAATAATAATAATAATAATAATAATAATAATAATAATAATAATAATAATAATTACATCTAATCACAACTTTATTTCTTTTATTAACTGTGAAATTATTGGTTATTTAGTTCAAGGGTAAAAATTGCTCGAAGTAATAACTCCAATAGTTTCTTTAAGGCTTATTTATCCTTCAGGATAGCAACAGTATGAATGAGTATTGGAGTTAACCACTTCCAAAAGAAAGTAATTTTAAAATTTGGACAAGATGTAGAAAATATAAGTAAAAGAGTTATGACCAAAAAGGAAAAGAAGACAAAGGAAAAGAAAAAAAAGAAAAAGAAAAAAATGACAATTTTAAAAGTTATATATATATATATATATATATATATATATATATATATATATATATATATATATATATATATATATATATATATATATATATATATATATATATATATATATATATATATATATATATAGGTCAGACTTCAGTTTGAGCTAGCTACATATTTTTTAAAAAACTACTTAACGTACGTAAAAAAGAATTATATTTTTAGAATCATTGTCAAAATTTCAGTTAGGAAAAGTGTAAAATATTTGAAAATAAATAATAAAAATTTTTTTTTAAAAATCATGATTGTGTACGATAACTGATGAACTAAGAAACCTAATTCTACTTTATGTAACCTGAACGACCGGAGATGGTCAACCGTATACAGGTCTTAACTGATGAATTACACCA
>SEYY01021220.1:22500-25000 GCA_009176605.1 Armadillidium nasatum | reverse complement strand
AGTACTTTATAAAAAGTGATAGCACTGTTGATGAGGGTTCTACTTATACTACTTCTGTCGCTCCCTCTACTAATACTACTACTATTAATGTTAATAATAATAAAATTAATAATAAGAGCAATAATAATAATAATAATAATGATAATAATAATAATAATAATAATAATAATAATAATATAATAATAATAATAATTACAATAATAATAATAATAATAATAATAATAGTAATAATTACAATAATAATAATTACAATAACAATTACAATAATAATAATAATAATTTAAATGATAATAATAATTCAATTATAATTATATAATTGTACAAATGACAATTTTATTTGGCGTGAAAAATGAAATATTAAAATAAATAAAAATAATAAAAATAATAATAATAATAATAATAAAAATAATAATGAATAATAATAATAATAATAATAATAATAATAATAATAATAATAATAATAATAATAATAATAATAATAATAATAATAATAATAGGCAAGAGAAAGAAAATTATAATATTTCTACTGAAAACAACATTGAGAACCAAGTCAAAAGGAGACTAATATCAAAAATAAATAACGTTGCTTCTAAGATGACATACATTATTCGCGTTTGTTAATTAAGCATTTTTTCTTTCTTTTTCTTCTTTATAAAAAGGAATACTTTGTATATAATGTATGTTTTTTTTTTTTCTTTCATATTATTTTTATTATTAATATAATATATATATATATATAATATATATATATATATATATATATATATATATATATATATATATATATATATATATATATATATATATATATATATATATATATATATATATATATATATATATATATATATATATATATATATATATATATATATATATATATATATATATATATATATATATATATATATATATATATATATATATATATATATATATATATATATATATATATTACAGGGAAGCTGCCTTAAGAAATTACAACAGTATTCGAACCTTAAATAAACATTGCTTATCTAGTCAGAAATTTAATGTTGGCTTTTAAATAAGCATGAATAACCCTTTCACGTGTAGGTAATTAGTAAAAATAGGTCTCCCATCATCACTATTATTTGAGATTCTGTATAATATTTATTGATGTAAAAGAATTCAAAAAAAACGCCTAAAATAAAACTAAAAAATAAACAAAAGTTTATTAATAATTATTTTAATTAGGACGTTCCGGGAATGTAACGACTGAATTTAAACAAGCAAAAATGATACAATAATGATGGTACATCATTATTTAAACAGCAAAAATAATACAATAATGATATCATAAGCGTACATTAAACAAATGCTGGTTGAAATTTCTTAACGTAAACCAACTCCAATTTAGAGTTTCTAAACACTCGAGAACTTCCATACGGAACCAATTTATCTTTGTCGTTCCCGAAGCAGTCATCTATTTGAACACACTCTTCAGAGAATGGCCATCCAATTTTGCATGATGGCTTTCAGATTGTTCTCTCGGCTCACGATTCTCTGAACAGGAAAATATTCTTCAATTTGTATTGTCTGTCATTTAAAAATGTAATTTAACGTAGATCGTACTTCTATTAGGCTTCATTCTTATCGATTGGAAATACTGTTTTTATTATTATTATTATTATTATTATTATTATTATTATTATTATTATTATTATTATTATTATTATTATTATTATTATATTATATATAATTAATATATATTCAATTATAAAAGTGGCAATTTTATTTGCCTTAAAAAAATGAAATTTTATTTTTCTCATTTTATTATTATTATTATATTATTATTATTATTATTAATTATTATTATTATTATTATTTATTATTATTATTATTATATTATTATATTATTATTTATTATTATTATTATTATTATTATTATTATATTATTATTATATCATTTATTATTATTATTATTATTATTATTATTATTATTATTATTATTATTATTATTATTATTATTATTATTATTATTATTATATAGATTTATTGCTAAACAGAAATTTACTCTCCAATATTCACCTTAAATAAAAGATGCGAGCAAGGCTCGTGCACAGAAAGACATGAGCGTAATTCACTCTCTGTAAAACTTATTTTACTAAAAGGAGTTGCAAAAGAAAATAATGACTATCATTTTATATAAATGTCAAGTTTAATTGATCTAACATTTTGTTTTTCATACACAAACAATGCACATGCGCATAATATATATATATATATATATATATATATATATATATATATATATATATATATATATATATATATATATATATATATATATATATATATATATATATATATATATATATATATATATATATATATATTATAAGACCTTTAGTTGAAAAAATGAGAGGCCAACACGAAACCAACAGAGGGGAAAATTAAACATTCAGATATTAAAGGCATACGTGCGCACCAATACAATTCACACGAGTGAAACTGAATTGTTTTTGTTTGAAATAAAACA
>SEYY01021220.1:0-7500 GCA_009176605.1 Armadillidium nasatum | reverse complement strand
CTCATTAGCCATTACTGGAAATATTATTTCAAATATTTCACCTTATTACGAAATTATTATTTGATTTATCGATATTTGATACTGAATGAAACATATCTGTACGCAATAACGCTATTTTATGTGTTTTACCATTCTTTAATTTTAAAGAAGTATAAAAATTATTTTTGAAATCGGATGCATTACTAGATAACATTGCTCATTTATTATAGAGGAAAAATATATTTTAAGACTCTATTAAATCTTTATGAAATGTCTAATCTTAACAGCTGATCATTTATAGCTTGTATCCCATTGAATATATTTGCTTTACCTGCTTTCATTTCAAGAAATAATATTCTGTCTATTTACAAGTTTATTCGAATTTGATGATAAAAATTTAATTTATCTAGTTCCAGAAATTTCATTTCCTGAAGGAATATCTTCTACAGCTGTTCCTTCTACACTATTTCTTTTTGGTATTCTTCCATTCAGACGCTATTCTGATGTTGATTTAATTTCATCTTTGATTAATTTATATTCTTTACATATTGATTTAATGAAATCCACATAATTTTTACCTTTATTGGATTTAACAGTTCTATTATTTTTCAGAAATACTTTGGTTTGAATCATTATTTTCTTAGAATTATCAAAATAAACTTTAGAAATATTTCCACGATTTTTCAAGACTAGAATTTCTCACAAACTTTCACTACCGATGTATTGTTTATTATTAATAATTAAATTATTACCTTCAATTTTAACTACTTAATTACCTAATGTAAAATCCATTTCCCTTCAATCTGTTTAATACCATTGGTGTTATCCTTAGTGTTGAAAGAGCTTTCAAATATTTTGCTGATATTTTTCCTAACTTTAATAAACTTTATTTAGAAGTACTAGATAATGTTGGTAAGAATATATCTTGAATAGCTAGAGGTGTTCTACTTGTAACCATAGCTGGCATTGCTGATCGACTTTAAAGTATTTCATTTAGATGCTTAGTAATATCTTTTATCGGCTCAATAACAAGTTGAAGAAGTTTAATATTTTCTTGATGAGCATCTTGTTCTCCTAATTTTTCATTTAAAAATGATATTTGATTTTTCTCTGTAAGTTAACTAGATTAGATTTTTTTATTTATATTAACATATGCCATTTATTATATAATTTATATAAAACAACAAAACAGTTAAACTGCAAACAGCTAAACGGAAAGCCGTTTCGCATTCTATTTTACATAGAATATCTGCTTAATAAACAGGAACAGCTAACAACAATGAGAAAGCCGTTTCGCGTTCTACATTTCTGTTGAGTCTTTTTTTTTATCCAAGATGTTGTATTATATCCTTTCCACCTAACCAACATTTTCCCTTTGTTTCTATTTAATATTTTCTCAATTTCGTATAGACCATTTTATATTTCACCGTTTCATTTTCATAAAATCTTCTGCTTATCACTTCATTATTTATGTTTCTTCTTTTGTACGTTTCAGGATTTGTTTTCAATATTTGAGACGTAATAAATACTTCTTCTGTAAAATTAGGAAGATCTTCGTTTTCTGCTGATTCTTACTCTATTACCGACTTTAAATTTTGATTTTCTAAGTTTAGACTTGGTAATAGGAAATAAATTTTCATAAGCAATCTTATTATGCTTCGTAAGAGATCCTTGTTCAGGAGTTATTTTAATACTCTTGTGATAACTTGTTTTATAATTTTGAGCTAAATTAAGGAGAATGTCAATTCTTTTTACTCTTTTCAGTAAAATACTTCCTTATTTTGGATTTCAAAGTTCTGTTAAATCTTTCTGCTACCTGAGCATTCGTTTCAGTTCTCTGATATTAAAAGTAAATCGATGTGTTTATTTTTCATAATTTTTGTAATTTAGGATAGATAAGTATTTCTTTTTCATCTAATCTATATACGTTAACAGACACATCATCTTGGCCCTTAAATTGAACCTTTCTAATTATATTTTTCTAATTTTAGTTTCAAATTTTTTTTTTTTTTATATTCTGTGGGAATGAACTTCATCTAAACAATCAAGATACACCATTTGAAACATTCATTATCCTTTTTATTTTGAATTTTAATGAATCCAAATTTTTGTATTTTTAGCAAGTAGTCATGTATTCAATTTATTTCAAATTCTAAAAGATTATTGATTATTGATTATCCATCCATATTCTTCTTTTATAAATTTAAAAAAAATTTTCTTTAATTTTATGAAACATTTCAGTTACAATTTCTCTTCTTTGATTCATCATATCAGTTATACTTCTCATTGTTCCATTGTTGAATTAGTTTGTAATGACTGACATTCTTCTATTGGGAATTTTATTATTATTTATTATTATTATTATTATTATTATTTTTTTTTTTTATTTTTTTTTTTTTTATAAATTTCAAAGAAAATAGAAAGATTTAGTTTTAAATTCTTCCAGTTTTGATTTTGAATTTTATTTTCAATTATACTAATCATATTTTTTATGAATGTTCTTGGATCAATGATTTTTATATTAGTATAAGAATAGGCTTTAAAATTATCATCAATTCAATTACGACAATATTGGCTATCACATTTTTTTCAATTTCTTTGATGGATTTTAATTTTTACACGAATTTCAAGATTTAAATTTTATTGCAAATGAAACACAATTGCTTCTTATTATTAAAATAATTTATATTAAGTATTGATTGATTCAAATTATTTTATGCTTATTAGATTTTTTCAAGAACCTTAAAAAAAATTTAATATTTGTATTGCAGATCCCACAAGTAGTCATTTTATTTTATTATTATTATTATTATTATTATTATTATTATTATTATTATTATTATTATTATTATTATTATTTTATTATTATTTTTTATTTTATTATAAATAGATTTTTGATTTTCTAAATTATCAATAGTCTCCATTTCCTATAGTGACCTTCGATTTGGTATACTCAAAGATGAATTAGATTAATTAAATAATTATCAACTGATAAAAATTTTTCTCCTCTTACCAAAATCAACCCTAATAACTTCTTTAAATCTGCCTTTCCGCATCTTATTAACTCTGATTGTACTGTAGCTAACATTCCTTTCTGAAAAGCTAATATCTTCAACCTCTTTTCTTAATCTTATTCGACCCTGGACGATTCTAGTATACTTCATCCTACTCTTCCTCTCATTTATTCTATGCCTGTTCATGTTATGTAACTTAATAACATATAAATCTATGCATGGGAATCTGAGACCTATGAATGGCATTCCTCCTCTTGTTTTGAGGGAGTGTGCAACTTAGCTAGCACCTTTCATCATGTAACTCTACTTCTATTTCTTAATACTAATGTTTTCCCTCTTTGTTGGAAGCGCGCATATGATCAGTCGATGCCTAAGAAAAGTAAAAGTTTTAGTCCTTCTAAATATCGCCCTATAGCTATCCCTTGTATTCTGTCTAAAAATATTTGAAACTCTCATCAACTCTCATTTCCTGGATAATCTGGAATCTCATTCCCTTCTCTCAGATCATCAGTGTGACTCTCGATGCTCGAAGTCTACTGGTGACATTCTTTACTCTATCACAGATTTGTCTTCTCCCTTATTAGAGCAAGAGGAGTCGTGTATGGTGGGGGCTTGACATATCCAAAGCTTTTGGCAGTTTATTACAAGCATCACAACTCTCTAAGCTTCCTTTCTTTACACTTCCTCCTTCTCTTTGCTTATTCATATCTAGTTTTCTCTCACATAGTTCCATGCCAGCACTTCTTTATGAACGACATCTTCTTCCTTTCCTGTTCTGTCTGTATCTAACTTTATTCTTACTTTTCATTAATGATCTTCTCAGCAGAATTTCAAACTTCATTCATTTTTTATGACGACTCAACTCTCCATTCTCTCACTCATTTCAAATCTGCTCCCTCTTTTTCATCAAGAATTGTCACTCAACTTCAGCTTTCTTATTCTGTTATTGCAGATCTGGATGGAATTCCCGATGGGGTCACCTCAACCTTGTGAAATTTAATTCTTTGAAAATCAACTTTCTTCACATCTCCCTCCCAAAAACACATCCCGACTTTTATATCTCCTACCACGGCTCTCCGGTCTCACCTGTGAACAACAAAAAAAATTCTTGTTATGAACATAAACGACAAACAGTCTCGGAATCTCGCATCACTACGGTTACTAGAACTGCCTTAAAAAAGTTAGGAGTTCTACTCAGGTTGTGAAAATATTTTCTTCTGAACAGTTACTCCAACTAAATAAGGATCTTATCCACCTTTGTATGGAGTACTGTTCTTTCATTTAAGGAAGTGGGGCTTCGGTTCTGCCCGTCTTCCGGACAGTGCTGAGTTTAAGGCTCAAATATTAATAAACTATCCAATATTTTAAAACTTCCTTGACACTCTATGTCTGCGACGTGACACTGGCTCTCTTTTCTATAGGTCCTGCAATGGTAGATGATCGAGATAATTGATCTTTCGCATTCCACCACCATTGCATCCTCCTCGCAGAACAAGGTGTCCCAAGCTCTCTTATGAATTTTGTATGATATTGTAGACTCCAGGCTTGTTGATTAATGTTCTTATATTTAATTTAAATTTTTACCTATATTTTACTTTAATTGATATTGAATTCAAATAAAGAATATCAAGTGAATTTATTTTAAAAGATGCAATAAGGGAGTGCTATACTTCGTAAGGAACGCTCAAATAGTGATTTTCTTTTTCTTTTCTCTCTCTCTTGTCCTTAGCTATACGGCATTTCTTTGAATTTTTTTCTGTAGAGCTTGACATCAAAAAAACTTCGCTAGAACAAGAGCAAATTTTTTATTTCTAAACTTCTCTCTTTCGGTATCTATCAATTTATCACTGGCTGCCTGTCTGTATGATTTCCTTCAAATTCGTTTTAAATCAGTTGTTGTAGGAGGCTATTGTTCATCATTAAAATCTGTTAATGGTGGTATTACACAGATACTTGTACTGTTTTTGTTGCTATTCATTATTGACTTTTCTCTATTTCTTCATCATTTTAAAGACCGTTCAGAAAAACAGCAAATTAATTAACGCTATGATCTGATCGTTTTTAAATTTCTTACTGATGCAGAGAAAACAGTTGTTTTCAGTGCATCGAAAATTCAGTTCCCTCATCTTTATTCGAAAACATACAACTTAAACCTTCATCTGTCTTAAATATTCTAGGTGAATTTATTTTAAAAGGCATAATAAGGTATAGTATAAGAGGTTGCGCCTTCTGAGGTATCATTGAAATTTCTTCGACTCGACTCCAGTTGCTTGCTCTTTATATATATATATATATATATATATATATATATATATATATATATATATATATATATATATATATATATATATATATATATATATATATATATATATATATATATATATATATATATATATATATATATATATATATATATATATATATATATATATATATATATATATATATATATATATATATATAATATATATATATATATATATATATATATATATATATATATATATATATATATATATATATATATATATATATATATATATATAATATCGAAATCGTGAAATGCAAAATTACTTGGATTTGAAATATTCAAGCAAGTGGATTCGGATTCGGATTCGAAGGTTCTGGATGCGAAATCGAGAAATTGAAAAATTCGTGTTCGATTCAGATTCTGATTCGGATTCGAGAAATCCTAAAACTAGCCGGATTCAGATTCGATTCGTATTGGAAAAATTAAAAAAATGGTTGAATTCGGATTCAATTTGTATCCGAAAGTTCCGGATTCTGATTATGATTCTGATTTAGATACGGATTGGAAGGCTTCTGGACTAGCCCATCACTGATATATATATATATATATATATTATATATATATATATATATATATATATATATATATATATATATATATATATATTTATATATATATATATATATATATATAATATATATATATATTATATATTATATATATATATATTATATATTATTTATATATTATTATATATTATTATATTATATTATATTATTATATATATATATATATATATATATATATATATATATATATATATATATATATATATATATATATATATATATATATATATATATATATATATATATATATTATATGTGTGTGTGTGTGTGTGTGTGTGTGTTGTGTGTGTGTGTGTTTATACACGTGAGTAAGCAATGGATCTATTAATAGTAAATCTGAATTTGATTATGAATTGGAAGCGGAAATTAATAGGTAAAAATACAACATCATTATTATTACATTCATTACTTATTTTTCTTATAAATTTCAGCATAATTGCATTATTAATAACTCATTGTTTTAATTCTGCGTATATATATATATATATATATATATATATATATATATATATATATATATATATATATATATATATATATATATATATATATATATATATATATATATATATATATATCGTAATAGCAGCATATATATTATAAAATATATAATATTTAAAAGTTAGTAAAAAACTTTCAAAAGTTTTAAAATGAACACGGGCCTTCAAACTCGCATCAGGAGTTCACCATTCAGGTCTTATACTAAGACTGAAACAAATACGAATCGTTTCTGTGTCTTCCTTAATATAAAGTCCGAATGACGAACTCCGGATGTGAGTTTCAAAGCTTTTAAAATACTTTTTTAAAACGTTTTATAGTTTTTTGTTAAATTTTGAGTATTTCATCAATGGTAATATATTATTATTATATATATATATATATATATATATATATATATATATATATATATATATATATATATATATATATATTATATATATATATACCTGCAACCTTTCCCACAATCGTGGAGTGGTGTCAATCTCAGGCCACATCCATTGAAACACTCGCCCCATCACCAATCTTTTCAATTCATTCCTATCCTCTGTCAACCGCACACTCTCCTTCCAATTCATCCTTCCATCCTTTAATAGCTCCTTGACATTACCCATCCAACTTCTCTCGATCTCTCGCTATCTCTCACACCCTCCATTTCTGAAGAAATTCCTTTTTAGCCATTCTCTTTTCATTCATCCTACAAACATTTTCATACCATCTCAGAATACTTTGTCCAGCTCTCTCAGCCATACTCCTTCCATTCACACATTTCCTTTATTCTAACATTCCTAACTCTATCTCTTCTACCAACACCACAAACCGCTCTCAGACCTTTCATTTCGAAAACTTCTATTTTTATCTCTTCCTAGCGTTCAGCCTCTATACTTCACTCCCATTCATAACCACCTGTATACAACATCCCCCAAACATTCTCACCCTCACCTCTCTTGGGAACCTTCCACTTCTCCAAATATCCCTCAAACCACAAAAACCCCTTTTCATTCTCTCTTATTCTACGACCAACTTCATCACCCATACTAACATTCAGCTCCTCTCAAAAAATCACCCCAGATAACTTAAATAAAGTGACTAGTCTCCAATCTCTCCCTACCTACTTTAAATTGTA
>SEYY01021219.1:25000-27500 GCA_009176605.1 Armadillidium nasatum | reverse complement strand
TATAATATATTATAATATATATATATATAAATAATTATTATATAATATAATAAAATATATATAATATATATATATATATTAGTATTAATAACTAATAGAATATATATATATATATATTATATAATAAATAATATTTATAATATATATATATATATAATTATAATTATCTTATATATAATATATATAATATTATATAATTATATTATATATATATATATTAATAAAATATAATATATATATAATATATATATATAATATATATCTATATAGATTTTGTGTGTGTTGTGTTGTGTAATGTGATTGATGTGTGTTATAAATGCATCCGTTCATGTATAAAATTATAAAATTTAATAATCGCCTGGCTGTGCTAAACAGCTACTCTTAATCATTAATTAAAAAATAAAGAGAAAAATAATTGAATTTTAAAATTGAATCTAATTTCAATTCTTTTTTCAATTAAAATTCATTTTTCGAAATGAATTTTATGTGAACGAGATGAAATTTAAAATTTAAAAATTGGCCGCCTAATATTTTGTCCCCTCAAAAGAAAATTTAATTCTCAATTGGACTTGTAATATATTAAAACATTCATGAACCTTATATTAATCATTGATGAAACCTAAATTAATCCCAGTCCGAACTTATATTCACACACAAATTCATGTATCATTTTATCTCTCTCTCTCTCTCTCTCTCTCTCTCTCTCTCTCTCTCTCTCTCTCTCTCTCTCTCTCTCTGCTATTTTCTTCTCTACTCTCGTTTTCTCCTCTCTCTTTCTCATTACTCTTCTCTTTCTTTCTTCTTCCCTCTCTTTCTCTATCTGTCTATTTATCTATCTATCTCTTTAACTCTCTCTTGGGAATTTATACTGTACTGAAGCTTTATTTCTTATTTATTAAACCAAAAAGAGAATTGAAATCAGTCTTATGAATAAGTAATGAAATATTGAAAAGGAGTTCCAAATTCTATTCTGACTATTTTGGACTTCTCTCATTTCAGCTACTTAAAAATCATGAGATTTCCTTTCACGTTTCAGTTCACTAAAACTTTAGCAATTCTCAGATTCTGGACCCATATTAGGGATCAGACTTGATAAACCTAATGAAAGCTCAGCAATTATATTCATTACCTGCGTTTTTCGTTTTTAGATTTGAAATATAACTTTAATATGATTTTTTTGTTCATTTTAAGCCAAAAATTAGAGCCAAATTCTTCAAAGAATCTTTAAAGTCTCCCCAAAGTTTTTGCATTTTGATAAACCAAACCTATACCTAACCTGACTTAGGAGCAACAACATGCAATGCTGTTAGAGGTATGAAAATACCTGATCCATTAACAGGAAAGATTTTCATAGGTTGACCTACTGTATAAAAAAAATTTAAACCTCTAATATTTATGAGACAAATTGCTCTTCTTTTAGACTAATAACTTGTTAAATTTTCATTCAGAATTATAGCGATTCCTTAGGTCAGGGATTTCAACCTTTTTTTTTTTTTTTTTTTTTTTTTTTTTTTTTAAATTAATGCATGTGAAGCATCCCATCAGACCATCAGAACTGACTTAATGTAGGTAAACCACCCCAAGAGTCTTAACTTAATGTACGTAGACCACCCCATGAGTCTTAATGTATGTAGACCACCCCATTAGTGCTAAATTAACGTATGTGGACCACCATATATTCATATGTAATATTAAAATTAATATACTAAATTAAATTTTTAAAAATTTCTCTGGAGGTCTTGTGCAACCCAGTTGGAAAACACTGACTTGGGACTCAAGCCAAGTAATATCTTTTCAATATTTCTTTCTTTCTTCACTTATAAGCATCTGCTCCAATTTTAATTAATTATTAATTATTATTTTAATTATTTATTAAATAAATGAAATTTATATTCTACAAGACGTCATTAAAAAAAAAAAGGGAAAACCATTCAGGGATTTTTAAATGGATTGCAATGTAAAAGGAAAAATAATCTGTATTTATAATAATAATAACAATAATGATAATAATAATAATAATAATAATAATAATAATAACAAAATTACCATGGCATTATTTAATTCCACTGAGATTCGTAATAATTACGGAATGAAAATTTGAAAGAAACGGTGAAGTTTTACTCTTTTTATTTATCTCTCTCTCTCTCTCTCTCTCTCTCTCTCTCTCTCTCTCTCTCTCTCTCTCTCTCTCTCTCTCTCTCTCTCTCAATTCTTTCTTCCATTAAAATCTTATTCGAATTGATTTCGAATGATGAGTTTTCAATGTCCTTACAATATATTTTTTAAAAGAAGGCGATTGTTTCTCATAATATATATATATATATATATTATATATTATATATATATATATATATATATATATAATATATATATAATATATATATATATATATATATACCTCCTTTCTCCTCTGACAATAACGAACATCTGTCTAATAAACCTTCTATATTATACGTCAGCTTTTACTAATTTCACATAAATTCATAAACGATCAATGATT
>SEYY01021219.1:5000-12500 GCA_009176605.1 Armadillidium nasatum | reverse complement strand
CGCATGATGCAGGGTGCTGTCGACTGAAGAAATGAAAATTCCTACAATCGTACGTGGGAAGAGAGAAAAACTGGTTGAAGGGTTCCTAGCCTCTAAAACCGTGCGAAGAACTATTCTTCATGATCGAACCCTGTCGCCTAATTCAAACTAGTGTTTTTAAATTTTATATTCTTAATACTAATGTTGAATTTTAAATTAAAGCTGAAAATATGTTATCTAAAAGCTTTGTTGTTCCACCAGAGATTTTGAAAATTAATTGAATTGAGATTTATTTAAATTTTTTTTTTTTTTTTTTTTTTTTTTGAAAATACCGATATTTTAAGTAAAATTCATATTTTAAAATATATCTGTTCTTATTTTTAATTTCGGAAAATAATTTTCTTTTCACTACAATTTTTTAAGTATTCTCTAAACAATCTTTCCAATTTTCAGAATAGATTGTCTTTTCTTCTCTTTTCTCTTTTTCTTCTCTTATCCTTTCCTCTTTCCTCTTCTCTCTCTTTTCTTCCATCTGATGCTTCTTTCTTTTCTTTTCCCATCTATTTTAAGCACCTCCACTCCTGACGACAGCTAATATATTATATATATATACAATATATATATATATATATATATATATATATATATGATATATATATCATATATATATAATATATATATATATATATATATATATATATATATATATATATATATATATATATATATATATATATATATATATATATATATATATATATATATATATATATATATATATATATATATATATATATATATATCAAAGTCGAATCTGAATAAAACAAAGTGTGTTCCAGAATCAAACGTGACGTCACGCTTAAGCCAGCGTCTGCGAAAATATTTTTCAGATTCTTTGATTTTCGTTGGACACTTCGCTATAGCAATTAAAAACCGATCTCTATAATTAAACGTAAATACATTTTAAAATCTAATTTAATCGGTGATATAATTAATTAATTTAAGAATCACTTAATTTAATTAATTTAATGAAGGCCATATGTAGGAATATATAATAATGTATTAGTCAAAAGACAATTTTAAAAAGAGTTTGGCAATAGCCATGATTAAAAATATTGGAACCAATAAATTCTGAATAAGTGAAATAGTTAATTTGTTTCATTTAAAACAAATTAATGATACGAAGATGCTAAAATAATTATTCGCAACAATTTGCAAACAAATTATCTGAGTAAAATTATTTACAAGTGATATTTATTCAAAAAAAAAAAAGGCGCTAGTTTAATTCCTTCGTGTTTGTTTATATTACGTGACCATTCAAGATTGCGACAGCAAAAATTGAAGATAGAAATTTCTATCTTCAATTTTTTATTGAAGATAGTTAGTTCATCGGTAGCCTTTTTTTATTTTATTTTATTTTATTTTATTTTATTATTTTTAATTTTTTTTTTTTTTTGTCCTCATTAAAAAAATAGAAACTCGAAAAATGCATGAAATTCAATAAATTCAATAAATTCAATAAATTCAATTCAATAAATTAGAATTTCTGAAACGTATTTAAAAAAAAAAAAAAACTTTGAACTATATACCATAAAAACGTTGCGTGAACTTTGCATATAATCACTCAGTTTGAAATCGTAATGAGTCGATATAAATATCATTAATTCAGTCAATACTAATATCAATTTTATAATTTTGCATTTAGAGCTTTCAGCTAATTATCGAAAAATATAATTTAAAATTGTATGAATGCCATAAAGGAAAAAAAATAAATTATTTTATTATTTAAACTTTATATTTTTAATTTAAAATTATTAATATTATTTTTTTTTTTAATTTATCTTATATATTATTATTATTATTATTATTTATTATTATTATTATTATATTATTATTATTATTATTATTATTATTATTATTATTATTATTATTATTATTATTATTATTATTATTATTATTATTATTATTATTATTATTATTGTTTATTATATTATTATTATTATTATTATTATTATTATTATTATTATTATTATTATTTATTATTATTATTATTATTCTATTTATTATTATTATTATTATTATTATTATTATTATTATTATTATTATTATTATTATTATTATTATTATTATTATTATTATTATTATTATTATTATTATTACCATTATTATTATTATTTATTATCTATTATTTATTATTACTATTATTATTATTATTATTATTATTACTATTATTATATTATTATTATATTATTACTATTATTATTATTATTATTATTATTATTATTATTATTATTATTATTATTATTATTATTATTATTATTATTATTATTATTATTATTATTATTATTATTATTATTATTATTATTATTATCATTTTTATTTTAATTAAAGTATTTCCTTTTATGAAAATAATCTGTAATAACTTTCTACAATAATAATTAATTATTCAGTTTTCCCTTTATTATTTTTTAATAAACGCTATTAAACTATTAAACTTTTTAGCCATTATGTTCCTATACATAAGTTGCATATATATATATATATATATATATATATATATATATATATATATATATATATATATATATATATATATATATATATATATATATATATATATATATATATATATATATATATATATATATATATATTATATATATATATATATATATATATATATATATATATATATATATATATATATATATATATATATATATATATATATATATATATATATTATATATATATATTTTTTTTTTTTTTTTTTTTTATTTTTTATTATATATTATATATATATATATATATATATATATATATATATATATATATATATATATATATATATATATATATATATATATATATATATATATATATATATATATATATATATATATATATATATATATATATATATATATATATTATATATATATATATATATATATATATATATATATATATAAATATATATATATATATATATATATATATATATATATATATATATATATATATATATATATATATATATATATATATATATATATATATATATATATATATATATATATATATATATATTATATATATATATATATATATATATATATATATATATATATATATATATAGGCCCACTATATATATATTTTACTTTCACCTCTCCCACTCTCGTGTTGTGGTTCCCACCACAATTCCCTCATACATGCACGCAAATATACACCTTATCTCTGCACCCTCCATCTCTCTCTCATCCACAACTCTCCTTCCTTAGTCTAAATTCAATCTCCCTCACTCCACCTATCCATATCCACTTTGGCCTTCCTCTTCCTCTGCCCACTTCACCTCGGATCTTAGTACCCTGCCCACCATCCTGTTCTCATCCATTCTACACACATCCATTCTATACTATCAAGTAGTGGTCCGAGATAACCATTGCAGCTCCCCTTAATATATTAACATCTAAGAGCCTACTCCTCCCTTCACATTTCATACACACATAATCCAAAAGTTTCCTCTCCTCATTCACCCCTTCACCTCCTCACCCCCCTCACCCCCTTCACCCCCCTCATCCCTTCACCCCCTCACCCACGTATATTTATGAACATCTTTTTTCATAAACCATGTATTACCTATCATTAAACCCCTTGCTGTATATATATATATATTATATATATATATATATTATATATATATATATATATATATATATATATATATATATATATATATATATATATATATATATATATATATATATATATATATATATATATATATATATATATATATATATATATATATATATATATATATATATATATATATATATATATATTATATATATATATATATATATATATATATATATATATATATATAATATATATATATATATATATATATATATATATATATATATATATATATATATATATATATATATATATATATATATATATATATATATATATATATATATATATATATATATATATATATATATATATATATATATATATATATATATATATATATATATATATTATGTTTGTGTGTGTATGTATTTACAATTTAATTTTGTTTTAGAATTAAATTTCGAAGACAGACTCTTAATCCTTGTTGAACAAGAATTACACGACCAACCTTTCAAAACAAATTAAATAAAATAAAATAGGAAAAAAAAAATAATTATAATTAGATGAATAGAACGAAGATTTCAAACACAAACGAAATTAAAAGAAAAAAAATTTTTTTTCTTCAAGAGGAATCAGTTCTTGAACTTGAGAACTCCAAAGGAAGTAAAAAAAAAATAAATAAATAAATAAAAGAATATTAAAAAAAAATATTGGAAGAACAAAATCTATTTATATTTTTCTTTATTTATTTTTTTTTTTTTGTCTGTATTTTTAGTTCTTCTAAAAAAAAATTTGATTTACAATGAAAACTCATTTTCTGTAATTGAAAACTATGTTTTATATTTATAATTAAATATTTTATATTTATCATAACTTAAATTTAATTATAAATGAACTAATGTTGTTAACTAAAATATATTTATTTAAAAAATGATTTAAAATCAAAATATAAAATATAAAAAAATATAAAAATATAAAAAATATAAAATATAAAATATAAAAAATATAAAAAATATAAAATATATGAAAATATAAAAAAGTACTACCTCGGTTGTATCATTCTGTTAAATTTTAATATTTTCCAACTATCAATTCTCATTCTTCTAATTAGACGAATTATTAATTTTAAACATAATCATAAAAACCAAAGTTTCCTTAAATCTATTCATTGAGTGCGAAACATCTTACTTTTTTTACACTTCACCACCACTCACGGGCAAAGCCCTATTCAAGGAGGGGGTGAACCTAACGTAATCTAAAACCTAGATTTTTTTTTTTTAAATTTAAAGTTCACATCTCACGGGCATTGCCCTATTCGAGGAGAGGAACTTTTCTAGATAGTATATACCTAGGATCCCCAAGTGGGATCGAACAGGCGCCCTCAAACGCGTGAGTCAATCACTCTACCGTTTGAGCCACGGTCGACGGCATGTGCAGTCTAATCATGTATAGTGTGATCAACAGGGATTAAACTTATTAACTTATATACCTTTATAATTCAGAAATTTTTAGTTAGTTTAATTAATTTATTGCTTCTCTTCTTATAAATGAACTTTATAATAGATGAATCCACACCAGAAACATTCAAAAATGTTCTTTATATATAGGTGAGGTAAAACACATGTTTGTGTATTTCTGTTATGTGAAATATAAGAGTTATCTATTATACAGTTCAAATCTTTCTGCTGAGAGATTAAAAAATGAGATTAAAAACGTTCATAAACAATAAAATCGTTCGTAAAAATACGAGATCAAAACCATTCTTAAAATTTTGAGGAACAATTTTGTTTCGCTAAAAAAAAAAAAAAAAAAAAAAAAAAAAAAAAAAAAAAAAAAAAAAACATTTTAATTAATCGAGGTTTTCATCCACCAGTTCATAGATAGAAATAATGACCTTCCACACATGTATATTAACACAAAGGAAAACTTATTTATAAAAGCCCAATTTTCCTCAACAAGTAAACGCGAATGCCTTAAATGACAATTTTCATTAACATTCTCGTTTAACACAGTTGTTAAACTAAGCATTGTATATTCATATTCAACACATTCGCCATTTTCAATGTAATTTTTATAAAAATGTGGACATTGGTCACTCACTGAATATAAATTTTCTGCAGAAGTAAATATTTTGAAAAAGACGTAATTCTATATATATATATATATATATATATATATATATATATATATATATATATATATATATATATATATATATATATATATATATATATATATATATATATATATATATATATATATATATATATATATATATATATATATAATTATATATATAATATATATATATATATATATATATATATATATATATATATATATATATATATATATATATATATATATATATATATATATATATATATATATATTATATATATATATATATATATATATATATATATATATATATATATATATATATATATATATATATATATATATATATATATATATATATATATATATATATATATATATATATATATATATATATATATATATATATATATATACTCGAGTTTTAAAACACTAAAATATCTGTTGAGCATTAAACTTTGCAATAAAGATTTACGACCCCGATTTCGACCATCGGAAAAAGGTGAATGATTGAAATTTCAATTTTATATCTAAAGAAGACTTCCTTCATAAACCCCAAAAAAATTCTGTTTTGTATTCCCAAAAAATATTAATGTTAAAAAAATATAAAAATCTCCAATCAATCTCGCACCTCGTAGTGCTGCATTATAAGAGGGTAAAACATAAATATAAGATTATTCTTATGTGTAGCAGCGATGAAAATCATGTAAACTTATGTTGTATATAGAGAAATGCATAACAAAATATTTTTAATAAAAATAAGTTAACGTTTGGCGGTAAAACCAAATTGCAAATGAACGATGTATATATATATATATATATATATATATATATATATATATATATATATATATATATATATATATATATATATATATATATATATATATATATATATATATATATATATATATATATATATATATATATATATATATATATATATATATATATATATATATATATATATATATATATATATATATATATATATATATATATATATATATATATATATATATATATATATAATATATATATATATATATAACAACATGTGTCAGAATTGAAATGATTTATGAAGACATTCTAATTCAGTGAAATATTATTGACTTACCCGACTCAATCCTTCTGCAGAAAGTTCCTGAAAGGTCAGAAAGAAAAATTCAAGGTTAACTTTGAGATTTTGCTATATATATATATATTATATATATATATTATAAGTATATATATATGTCATATATATATATATATATATATATATATATATATATATATATATATATATATATATATATATATATATATATATATATATATATATATATATATATATATATATATATATATATATATATATATATATATATATATATATATATATATATATATATATATATATATATATATATATATATATATATATATATATATATATATATATATATATATATATATATATATATATAATATATATATATATATATATATAGATAGAGAGAGAGAGAAGAGATATATAGATTATAAATATATTATATATATATAATATATATATATATTATATATATATAGATATATTAATATATATATATTAGATATATATTATAATAATATATATATTATATATATTAAAAAAAAATCCTAAATTTAAAGATAGTCTCCTTTAAACGACCCCTCGAAAACCTGTTGCCTATCCAAGCAAATAAAATTACAAAATGTATAACCATGTAGAGTTTTCTATGAATACGAATTG
>SEYY01021218.1:0-17379 GCA_009176605.1 Armadillidium nasatum | reverse complement strand
TGGTTCAGAAGATGCCTTAGAACTAACCTTTTAAAACTCTTTTCAGTGAGAGAAACAAAATGATTTGACCAATGGAGATTGTAAGAAAAAGAAATAAAAAAAAAAATTTTAAAAGAAAATTAATGGTTACATTTGAACGTTTTCAGATTGAATTATTGATGAATTCTTCTAGTAGAAAATAAAAAGGAAACGAGTTTTTGAAGTATTGAAAGCAATTATGTTTTCTCGACTTGTTATTAATGAAAAAAAAAAAAAAAAAAAAAAAAAAGCATCAGAATTCTGCTGCTTTAAAGCAACCATTTTATAATTTTTAAAATAAAGAGTAACAAACTTGTAATCAACATGAGTGGATAGGAGAGAAAGTGACTGAGAGAAGATCCTTAATGAGCAGTACAAAGAGGATAAGGGATACAATAGAACCTTCATAAAAACCTAGGGTCTCTCTCTTTCTCTAAGGTTAGAGAGAGAAGAAATTGTTTTCATGGTGCAAGTGGTAATAAATCTGACTACTAGCAGAGATGCGATGGTTCAATTCCAACAGAGAAACTCTATAACGAATTCTTCGATTAAGGGCACAAGGATATAAATAGGAAAAATAGAATAGAAAGAAGAGGAAGTAGAGATAAAATAATAATAAATATATGGAGAGAGCATTTTTGATAGGATAGATTTAGTAAAATTCTATCATAAAATATTAGGTAGCATGATACTAAGAATTTTATGAAGATGACATTTTTGTGAGGAATTGTATAAGAACAATCGGAGGTACTGGCAACCAGGAATTGACTAACTAATTTGTATGAATTACAGTTTTATTAAAAAATAAATCAAACTGCATAATAATAATAATAAATCAAAATTTACCTTTAATTCTATATCAGTCAACTTGTTGAGAAGAACTGAAGGAGACTTTGAAATTACAATTTGTCCGAAGAATCTCTCTTCATCTGATTCAAATTGTACCTCTGAACCTCCGTCATCTACTTTCTTCAACAATGATGAAACATTTTTCAGGGTTACAAATTCCTGTAAATGAAGTTGACTCAGTAATAATAATAATAATAATAATAATAATAATAAAGAAGTTTTCCATTCAATTAATAACTTGTTTATAATTTAAGTAAAAAGTAACCACAAATTTGAATTGCCAAACCTTTAAGTTCTGAGAACAAAATTTCTTCTCAACCATCATCTGATTTTCGGATTTTATGACATCATTGTTAACCAATTCTTCATCAAATATGGATTCATTCTCTGATTCTCTTAACTCTAATCTTATTAATGTTTTTTCATCTAATTCTTCATTTTTAATACCTTCAGCTAAAGCGAAACTCGCTTCACTGCTGGGAAAGATCTAAAATAAAAACAAAAGATTTGATTAAGACTAATGGAACATAATACAATCAAAATCAAACCTAAGTATGATAAAGATCCATGAAGGGAGCCAATCAAAATGAAGACCAATCAGACCATCAAAGAGATGTTAACTCTGCTGGGGTTAAAAGGAAGGTGAAGGTATTAAGGAGATAATTTGGATTGGAGTTTAAATACTAATACTAAAAAAAAAATTCTGACATCATTCAGTGTTGTAAAGAAAAATTAGTCAAAATTGAAAGGAATCACACAGTGGGAGAAAGAAGTCTTAAGAAATTCAGAAGTGCCAAGAGAATTTATGACAGGTCTTCCGGGATGGATAATTAAAAAAACTGTTACAAGATCACAGACAATGATCATATTTCAAGACAAAAATTCTTTGTGCAAATATTTTAAACCATTTAAGAACTTTTCATTACAATCACTTTCATAAACAATCAACAAATTATACTATTATTATTATTATTATTAAAAATAAATTGTTAAATAGTATAACATGGTAAAATATGTTATGTTATCACATGTAAGAAATTTCAAATTACAAAAAATTATTTGAATTCAGGGTTGACAAAAAAAAAAAAAAAAAAAATTTATATTTTACTATATTTTTGTAGTTTTAAGAAAAAACAAATCAGATTAACAACAGAATTTAATAAATAAAAACTTTATTATACAATGTACGCAACACCATTTACCACTGCTATAATGATTTTGCACTTGTGGTTACTGAAAAAAGATCTGATTTTAAAAAGAACAAAACTATGAAACTTTTTATCAAGCAAAAGAAATTAAAAGAAAACAATTATTTCTTCAAATTAGGACAATAAAATTACTTAGTATTTTAATAAGAAGCCAAATAAAAATTAATTTCAAAATTCCTTGAATACTTTCACAAGTTTCAGTGCATTTTCAGCAGCCTAGTTGCTTCTTAGTTTATTTTAAACAAGACAATGTATAGATCATCAAGGATAACACTGTTCTTTCAGGACAATACTTAATGAAACATCACAAAAAACTCACAAACCCCCTATGGAAGTTTAACTTTATCACTTTCCATTTAAATCACACACAGAAAGTTTTCTGTTTTCAGTAATATTTTGCCAATTATGTGAAGAAAGGTGCTCCAGTCTCTCAGTTATTCACAATTGAGTTATAACTTTAACAGAGACAAGCATAAATAATCAGATTCTTATTATATATTTTTAGAGGTAACAAGATATTTAAAATATCATTGGCATTTCAGCAAAAGAAAAGATTTTAGCATTTGTATCAAATATATTCTGTACTGGAATCAAGAAGTATAACAAAAACAAATTTGCTGCCTCTCTAAGGTTAACTGTGTTTTTCAAAGATTGGAAAAGATCATTCTTTGAGTGGTATAAAGAATTCAATTATAAGGCATCTTACCAAACTCAGGAAGCAGTTTTCAAATTACATTCCAAAGCTAGATTCAGTTAATGTTCTATGAAGTTGCTGCTGAGGCAGAAGAGCCCAAAGCACTGGCAGAGTCATTTCTTAAACTTATCTTTAACCCTCATAATTTCAGAGTAAGTCACACCCAAAAGTTCCAAAGTAAAACAAAATACTGCAAACCCTATCTTTGCAATTACTATAATAAAGAATGTTCTTTTAACTTAACTAAAAATCAAAATTATATATATATATATATATATATATATATATATATATATATATATATATATATATATATATATATATATATATATATATATATATATATATATATATATATATATATATATATATATTACTTCACCTGAGAATTTTGTTGATAAGGGTCATATTCCAAGTCTAACTCTTCTACTTTTATTTCATTTTTACATTTGAAAGCCATTTTAAATAATATTTATTTTAATAAAAATATTTTTTAAAAAATGAACAAACTGAGAACAAAAAAAAGGAAAAAAAAAAAAAAAAAATAACACCTCTCAAAATTTTCATACTAATTTAGATTTAAAATTAAAACCAAAGTCAGGAAGAAATATGATAAATATTTCACCTTTTGCATTAGAATTGAATTATTTATTAAAATTCATTCATTGCAAATAAATGATCAGACCATGTAAGAACAAGAAAAATAGCAACAACCAAAAGCAACATGGGCCTATCAAGACTGTCTTAGTCATATGAAAGTAGACAATTTGCTTACCTAAACACATGCCAAATATATATCCCAGAGTAGATAATATATGGATTAAATAAGAAAAATATTAAAACAAAGATTTCTTCAACATTACAATTCCTAAAGTGAAAGTCAACACATTCTCCAACTACAAATGATAAAACTAAAGCTATGGAACATACAAACTACACCCTGCAATTCATTTGATTAGACTATGGTCATATATACTGTATGAAGAGTAGCTGTAATAAGTAACTATCATCCCCACAAATTGGCTTAGTAATGATATAAAATGCAAAGAGTACCCATATACCTATCCAATCTTTTCTTAAATATGATAAAATGCAAAGAGTACCCATATACCTATCCAATCTTTTCTTAAATATTGGAAGTGATTTCAACAACATTCTGTGACAAACAATTACAAAAATAAACTATGCTGAATGGGTAATTTTAAATTTTCTTATCATGACCTCTGGTTTTCCTTCCATGTTCTACTAAGAATTTATTGACTTTGATATTATTGAAAATTATAAATATTTTGAAAACTTAATATATTCTGTCCAAGAAATCATCTTTCTATAGAAAACATTCCTAACTCCTTCAGCCTCTTCTCATAATTCTTACTCTCAAGGCCAGAAATCATTCTTGTGGCACTTGTTACTCTCTTTCCATCATAAATATAAATTTTCTTAAATGAGGGGTCTAAAAATGGGTTGAATTTATAATACTGGTCTAATATACCTATTACACAGATTACTTTTAATTTTCTTGCTTTTGTATTCAACATGGTGATTTATTAAGTTATTATACCTAAAATCTTATAAAAAAAAAAATGAAAATTGTTTTTTCTCCAAATTTCCTTGCTTTTAAATAATGATTAGCCTTTTTTAAATAAATACTAATAATCTTACCCAAATATTATTCTCAGTTAACAGTCTCGAGTCAACATCCATTCATATTGTAATTAGAAACTTCATTCAAGTAAATTACATGAATGGCATTGCACTTTTCACTATTACTAATAAAATTCATTTGTCACTCATCCACATATCCAAGAAGTCTATCTAGATTACATTTAGGCTTAATAAATCTCTCTTTACTTTTCAAAGACAAAGCTACTTTGGTATCATCTGCAAGCTTGGAAACCTTACATTTCATTCATGAGATGCTGAAATGCATTTCACATACCATATTTACATTCGTTCTTTGACAGTCTTTTATTTTCACAGAATACTTGAATACCAGGTTGCCATATTTATCCTTAGACCATTCCTTTTCAGCATTTTTTTTTTTTTTAGTTGAGGGAGACAGCGTTTACTAGGTCAGGCCTATTAGCTGACTGTAGGCGTATATTTACCCTTGAAGTAAGGTTAGGTTAAAATCAAAAATGATAGATCTAACAAACTTTCAACTTAACCTAACCTTAACTTGAAGGGTAAATCTATGACTACAGCCAGCTAATAGAACTAACGTGACTAACTCTGTATCTCATTAACTTTAAAAAAAAAAAAAAAAAAAAAAAAAAAAAAAAAAAAAAAAAAAAATTACCAATAAATATTCTAAGGGCGAATGGAAGTCAAAGAACAATACCTTCACCATTCGAGTAGAGTAAACATTAAATTTTTATTATTTTTTTTTTTTTTGCTTTTTCACACTGAAATATTATATGTGCAATGAATTTCAGCATATTTTGTCTTTATATTTTCAATACAAGGAAAAATACAGACTCATAGTCATAGACTAAACTAGTACCCTTATGTGCCTATGACATTTTTTCTTTTTTTTCAAAATCAATAAAATTTAAATAAATTGAATGACATGATAACTGAAAAGTAAATTAATTAAAACATGTGCATTCTGTTTCAAGTTCAATTTTCAAACAACTGTACATTGATGAAATACAGACCGAATTAATAAGTAAGCTATGGTCATAGGCCGGTGCTGCCTGACGACCATTAATCTCCTACAAGAAAGTAAATTGAGAAATTCTATTATAAGGAAATCATGAGGTGAGCACGGCACTATGAAAATGTCACAGCATGAAGAGCCACTTCCAGATGTCTTTGTCTCCAATACCCAACCCCAAGGTCATAAAATTTTAACAACACCAGGAGAAAAACATTAAAAATGGAGGCCTATTTTATAGTTTGTACTTAGGGACGCCACTTTGGGGACGCCGAAAGAGTACCGATATATATATATATATTGTTATCGATATTCTTTACGATAGTATCGAAAAAATTTCGGTAATAGTTTTTAAAGCCGATATATCGATATTTTTAATCGATATCGAATCAACGATATATCCTTTTTACTTCTAGAAATTTTAAGCATTTTCTGCTTCTTCATAAAATAAAATCTATCATAATTTATGTTATTTTCTATGCGCATGTATGTTGGATGATGGTGGCATTTTGTTTGACTCAGGAGAGGATGGGAGGTCAGAATCAGATCATGAAAGAAAAGTAGGGGCTTCTCATTGTCTAGAAAGGAAGAAAGAAAGAAAAAAAGAAAAAAAAATATATCATTGTCTAGATACTTAGTCTGTATGTTGCTCAATTTGTAAAAGATTGGGATTTTTAATTCCAAACTCTTGTCATTTATTGCGATTGTACATCAGCTTTACCATTATATTAAAATTGTGCTACAACACCTCATGCATGGGTATTGGGTATATCAAAGTATAAATATAACTTAATATTTAGATCAATTCTATAAATATAGGACAATCAAGAATCCATATTATTACCACAAAAACAGTAAAATAAATATAAATTGGCTTTGTAAGTAACAAAGGGATATTTTAATAAACAAATATTTTTATATTTACCTTTATTTATTTCCTTGAAAAATGTTTTACAGAAAAACGATAATATTTGTTAAAACATTGCTTAATTAACGACGTGGTAATTCATATGTTTAAAATAGGACGAAACTATTACTCCCAATTATTGGAGAGGATTCACAACTGGTTCTACCACTGCAGAGTTCTTCGAAATCAACATCACAATGATGAACGACGACTTTCATGCCGCTAAATGCAACAGAAAGGTGCTTCCTTTATGATGGCATTTCCTTCAATGGAAAGGTTTCTAACGCTTGCATTATTCGTACAAAGTGCTCCTTAAACACTCAGATGCACTTGTTTTTACAGATCATCTGGGCTGGCATGGGCTTGGGATGTTTGGCATTAATTTTCTTCTCAAGACCAACTCGCGGAAAAACGTAATAATGTCCTTTATAGTTCCATATATGATATTACGGATTTCAGGCATTGTGGTTCAAATCATTTACTACAAAATTTAGTTTGTGTGAAGAGCAATGAAAGAACAATGCTTTTTTATACTTTAATTTCTCGAAATATTGCTTGGACCCCACCTTCTTTGCCAGATATCGTAGCACAGCCATCAAAACCCAAGACGATGCATTTCTCGGGATCCATTTCTTCGCTTGTGACAAAATCGTCAATTGTTTTCACAATGCCTTCTTGCGTCAAGCGTTTCCAATTCTACAAAGCTAATAAATTCCTCCTCGATTTCATCCGACTCTTTGAAGAAATACCGCAACCGTATGGATAACTATTCCTTTCCAGAAATATAAGAAGTTTCATCTGCTAGTAAGCTATACGTTCGCTCTCCCTTTACCTTATTAACGATGCTTCCCTTTATAGTAGTACCACATAAGAAATTATCTCATTCTGAATCTGAACTGATTGATATGTGGCATTTTTTTCCATATTGAAAATGGTTTTTCAATGACTGGATCTCCCGCATTTATTTCGTAAACGGTACAAATCTTTCAGCTCTCCCTCGACGTGATGCTTACCCCGAAGCGGTAAATCGTGCGTACTAGAAAATGCCACACAAAATTATTGAAGATAATACATATTTATTTTTTCCTATGATTTTCTTAGAAAACTGGTAATTTGGATGTCCACCGATGTTCTGTAGGAACTGTCATGCAGCTTCAACAGCAGTTTTATACTACTCGGTGTTTGTATGTTCTTACGATCCTCATTAACATCTTTATATTTAGTGAAAAATCTTATTAAATATCCCAAGACCCCAATGACCGAACTTTTATTTGGTGAAAAAAAAAAAAAAAATACAAAACTTGCAAATGCTCCCTATAGGCGCTTGGAGTATGCCAGCAAAGGAGAAGGTCTCCAACCATTATTGATGATTGAATTTCCTCTTTAAGAAGGTAACATCTTCCAAAAAATTATAGGTCTTAGGTGGAATCCAACAATCTTTCAGTAACTAATTTTTTTTTCTCAGTCGAAATCACAGACGACTGTCCAACGTATCTACCAATATCATTTTCGTGACTGTCATCCACTGAAACGCCAGCTCGGAAATCTGGCACAATATCTTGACTCATCGAGGAACTGGGTCTAGGTCCTTCATCATGCGAATTGAGTATACTGGTACTGAACACAAAATCTAGAATCTACAAATACATATTAAAAAAGCAAATGGATGAAATAAGGCAGTTATCTACAAATTAAAAGCCTCTGCAATGAATGAGAAAACCGCGTATCGCATGTAAGAAAATGATGATCGTAACCCACCTTCGCCATATTATAAAGGTATATATAGTTCGTGCAAGTTCATCGAATTTGAAAGCCAGTTCGTCAGTATTTTGGAAATTTGATATAATAGAAGCAAACCAAGTAAAGTTTGGGTTTGCAACAAGGAAAATGCTTTATGAACCCTCACAAGTACTAAATAGCTTCTGTGGGGGAGCAGCTGCTTCCTTCCTTTCCAAAGCACTAGTGCCCGTTCATAGTCTGGTTTTCCAGCATTTCGTGAGCTGTGACTGGTAATGTAAAATCGCTATAAACATGTGGGTGTGTGTGCACTCTTTATAAATGAGGGAATAACTGACAGTATACTTAACAGAGGGTGAACACTGCTAATCATTTGGCGTTAATGGTTTGCTCATATGATTTTCCAAGTCGGATGGCTACGGTAGCTAAACGTAAAGTTAAAAATAATATCAAGAAATTTTGAAATTGAAAAAATACAATGTGGGAAAACTTTAATAACTTTCAAAAATTTAATATAAAATACACTTTACATCTGTCCGAGTTGTATTAAATAAATATAATTAACAAAATAGTTCTTAACTTTTATCTGAGAGAGCAATACTTAAAATTTTTATCTTTTCACAGAATTTTATGTATATTACAAAGTAACAATAATACACACATTAACATTAATAATTTGAATTTGCTTATTAAGCATAAAAAGAGTGAAATGTATAAACTTTTAACTTTAAAATTAAAGCGTGATTTATGTTTTATAAAAAGTGAAAAGATACCTGTTAAAAATTTTTTAAAGTGATTTTATGAAAACTAAAAATTAAGAATTTAGCATAAAAAATTCTAAGAACATTGATTTAAATGATATATAAACGACTGCTAAGGAATTACCAATAAAAAATTAACCGAAAAAACAGTCTTTTCTATTTTTTAAATGGGGATTTAAAAAAATAAGGAATTAAAAATTACACAACACAATTTTATTCTTTTTCATCCTCCATTGTGTTTTGACGTTTCCATTATCTTCTTTAGCTGCACATGAAACATTTAAATATTTCTATTTTTTAAAGTACTGATATTTTAGGCTAGATTTAAAATTTAATTCATGATCGCACTTTGAAGTTTTTTTTTTAAAATTTTTTAAAAGGGTATTTTTTTCATTTCATAAGTCGTCTAAGTTATCAAACTGGATTCTCACCTCCATAATGTAAAAATTTCGCTCAAATTTGTCTAAGCATATGTGTAGCCAGTTTTGTGTGGAACAGGACAATCATATAGGATTAATGATCAACCATTTTCTTAGATTTTTGGCTTTTTTTCTTGTAATTTGAAGCCTCGGATTTAAAATTATACTTCATACAGAGTCAACATTTTTTTTTTTTAAATGTCATTTTTCAGTGAATATTTCTCGATTTTTATTTCCCATGCAGACAACAAAAGGAACTTCCTGAGAATGAGTGGCAAAGCCTTCACTAATCAAATTACTACTGTATATTTTTCCCATTCCATTAATTAGAGGAAAGTTAATTCTTCAGAACCATCCGGGCACAAACCTCAGGCCTTGGGAAAGTACTTATTACATTTTTCCCACTTTAGTGCTATCTACATTCCAATACAGTTCTTAACATGCTAATATACACTTTCCTTTCATTGGTCATACTTAATTCTATCGTTGAGACGGGAATAAATTCTTTTTAGATACTCAGTGAGACTCCTCTTAATAAAACACATATACTTCACGATGATGAATGAGAAAAAATAGGCTAATTTTTCAGATGAAGATTACGTACTCTCTCTCTCTCACACGCGCGCACACAATATATATATATATATATATATATATATATATATATATATATATATATATATATATATATATATATATATATATATATATATATATATATATATATATATATATATATATATATATATATATATATATATAACCCCAAAGGAAATAAAAGTTAAAACCAGAAGCATGACTTTCGAAAGGTTAACTGCCTTTCCTCATTCAGACTTAAGTTTTTAAAATGCAAGCCTGAATGAGGAAAGGCAGTTGCCCTTTCGAAAGTCTTGCTTCTGGTTTTAACTTTTATTTCCTGTGTGGTTATAATTTAAGTTTGGCTTGTGAAGCTCCATTAATTTTCGGTGAGTAACTTTAGATTTTTTATTGAATTTACTCTTTAGGCTATATCTTAGTTTGGTTACGTTGCTTTAAAAATAGGACAGTCACAATACTGTTTAATTAAGTCTTCACAATTTCTATAAAAAGTAAATCGCAACAGAAGATGAAAGATGGAAAAGGTTATGTAAATGTTTTCTTGTGGAAAAGTAGGACATAAGAAATTTAAATGTACGAGAAACTCAATAATCAACAAGTTACTAAGCAAACTAACCAAGCTTATAGAGGAAGAGGGGGACATAGGCAGTATTATAAAAGATGGTGTGTAATTGTAATTGACAAACTCATATTAATTTTTGAAGAAAAAAATAATTCAGCTAAGATTGCAAAGGATGATAGCCATTCTTATGCACTTGTAATTACTGAAACAGGTAATGAGGGACTCACATCAAGTAGTTTACTGGTAGATTCTGGAGCAACTTCACATATTATTTGTGATAAATCAAAGTTTATCAGCTTTGAAAACTTTGACTCCTCAAATCATATTATTGAATTGGCTAATGGGAGAAAGATGAATAATTCTGTAATTGGTAGAGATCATGATAAAGTATCAATATGTGATTTTAATAGTAAGCGACATAGTATTTTATTGAAAAAATGCTCTTTGCGTACCCTCATATAAACAGGATGTATTTTCAGTGCGGGAGGTGCTCAAGAATGTGGTTTCTGTGAGTTTTACACCAAAATTTGCTGAATTATCAGCACCTGATGGTACATCACTTAATATTAAGAAGACAAGAGGTTTATATTTTCTGAACAATATTGGTATAAAGAAAATTGGTTCTTATAGTTTGCACGATTGGCATAAAATTATAGGCCATTGTAATATCCAAGATGTTTTAAAACTTAAAAGTGTAGTGAATGGAATGAAAATTATTAGTAAAGAAAATTTTGATTGTAGTACTTGTGCTCTGGGCAAAATGGCTCAGACTAGAAACAGAGAAGCTAAAAATATACTACTGGTATATTAGAATTAGTATATTGTGATTTAGCAGGTCCTATTGACCATGTTGCAAGGCATGGTTTTAAATATGCCATTTCTTTTGTGGATGACTTTTCTGGTGCAATTTTTGTATTTATTGAAGGGTAAAACTGATAACGATTTCAGCAACAGAAAAATTTAAAGCAGATACATCCCCATATGAGACTGTAAAAAGGTTGAGGTCAGATAATGGTACCGAGTTTACTTCTGCAGACTTTAAATCATTCCTCATTAAGAATCGTATAAAGTAGGAATTTTCAGCACCTTATTCTTCACATCAAGATATTAAAGTAGAGCATACATGGAGAAACTCTCTTTGATATGGTTATATGTTTATTATTGGAAGCTAAGCAAAAATTATGGACATATGCAGTGAAAACTTCAGCGTATATTCACAATAGATGTTATTATTCAAGAACAGGAAAAACTCCTTATGAATTAATGACATGAAAAAAATGAAATTTAAGTAATATGCATGTATTTGGATCAGTTTGTTATGCATACTCGCAAGAAGAAATTAGATGCATGCAGTAAATAAGGAATTTTTGTTGGGTATGACAATGAAAGCCCAGCATAATACTCTTAGGTATTATGATTCAAAATTGTTAACAGATGGCAAATTGTACAGAGAAATTGTAGGTAGTTTAATTTTCTTGATGAGTTGCACTAAACCTGATATATGTTTTTCTGTAAACTTTTGATCTCAATATATGAATAAACCAAATAATGCACATTTTCAATTAGCTAAGCATGTGTTAAAATATTTAAAAGGTACTATAAATTATGATTTGAAATTTTATAAAGCAAATGAGCAGTTAAAATTAATTGGTTATAGGGATTCAGACTGGGGGTCACCAGAAGATAGATTTAGTATTAGTGGTTATAGTTTTCAATTAAACAATAATGGACCTAAAATTGCATGGAAAAGCAAAAAGCAAAGGGTTGTTGCATTGTCAACATGTGAAGCTGAATATATGGCAATAACTTGCTGTATACAAGAAGCTTAATTTTTAAGACAATTGTTATACGACATGCGGGGTTTTAACAAAGAAAGTGTTTTTGTGAATGTTGATAATCAAGGAGCTATTTAATTAGTTAAAAATCCTATACATCACCAAAGGTCTAAACATATAGATATTAGATACCATTTTATCAGATAAGAAATTCAAAATGGTAGTCTGAAGATAATGTATCTGATATATTTACTAAACCTGTATCAAAAAGTAGATTGTTAAAATTTGAAAACATTAGAGGTATACTTTCGATTAAGAGGGGATGTTAGAGTTAACCTAAAGTACATGTACTATTAATATTGTATGAATATTTTCTTTGTTACCATTCAATAAAGTCTATGTTCCATTACGTAAACTACCCATATAAAACTTGTAGTCTCATTCTACCGATTCTACTGCGTGTATTGCAGCATGAACTTGAACTATATGATATACACATAAATAAAGTCCTAGGTAAGAGTACCTTTCTTTCTCCCTGTCCTGCCCTACGTAATATCATTTATATTTTATTTCCACCATCATGACAAATAATATGCCAAATATAAAATAATGAATTAAATTAAGATTGAACTGGGTCAGCATTGTCTTTATTTATATTTCATTCAAATTACTTTTCAATTTTATACTGGTGGAATAAGAGACACTTAATTTTAAGAATAAAAGTAAAGAATGTAAGAATTACAGCCACTGAGCAAAAATTTATTTGTTAATTCCCTTAACCTTAATAGTTCAATTCTTTTACATCAGTTATTTAATTAATGATATTTTTATTCTTTATTTATTTTTTTTTCTCCCATTAGTAAGGGGTTGGTAAAGTTAATGTCCGTGATCAAACCTTGATCATAAGGACACTTCCATTTTAATTTTTTACTCACCCAAAACTCAACACAAGCCTCAAAATCCTAATACTTTTTTTTACTACCATTTTGCTCAACTCCAAGGTGTTAATAACCACAGGTAGTTTTTTGAGATGCTCCATCAGACTTTTCTTTATTACACCCAATGTTCCTACTACTATTGGGATCACTATGATGTCATTCATGTCCCACATTCTTCTCATTTCATTTTTTAGCCGTTGATATTTAATTTCTTTTTCTCTCTCGTATGCCACCAAGTTGTTGTCATTAGGGACTCCCACCTCTATTATATAACATCTTTGTTCTCTTTTGTCTTTGACAACTATATCCGGTCTATTGTGGGTGACATGTACATCTGTTGGTATTGTACAGTCATACAATAACAGGACTTCTTCATTTTCTTCTATTTCAGGGGGATTATGTTTCCAGTAGTTGGTTGATTCAGTTCTATTATATTTTTGGCACAATTTAAAGTGGATGAGCTTGCAAATGGTGTTATGCCTTTCTGTATACAGATGTCGGTTTAATAAAGTCTGACATCCAGCTAGGATGTGAGGGACAGATTCTGTGTCTTGGTCACAAACTCGACATTTGTCACTGATGTTTTCTCCCTCTATATGTTTTCTGAACCACTTTGTTCTTAGTGTTAGGTCTTGGGCAGCCATTATCATCCTCTGCATTCAGTTCGCCTTTACTAAATATTTCTACTGATTTTTCTTTGTCTATATATATTTCTTCCAACAGTTCTCTATATTTCTTTGCCATTGCTTGATTCTTCCACTGATTCAAGTGTTTTTGTTTCCTTTCTTGCCCATATCTATCCTTTAGATATTTCATTTTGAACTTTAGTATTTTTTCCTCCCATCCTTGGACCTGGTTGGTTGTTATGTTGTGAGAATGCAAAGTAATCTCTCTTCTTTTTTATAATTGATGTAGTGTCTGGTTTATTTATTTCGTGTAAACATACCCACTGTATAAACTTCCCTGTTGCACCTTCCAGATATTCTCCTATTCCTATAATTTCTTTCTTATATATTTGGTCTAATTCTATCATTCCCATTCCACCCTCTACTCGTTCTGTGCATATTCTTGATAATATTGTCCTTTGTACATTTTGTGTGCATTTAACATTTTTCCAGTTGAAACATCCAGTTGGTTCAGGTCTTCTTGATACCAATCAATAATCCCACAACTATATAAGATGACAGGTACCGCATATGTTCTTATTGCTTCAATTTTGTTTTTGGTCTTCAATTCTGATTTCAATATTAATTTTATTCTTTTTTTAATCTTTCTTTCATTTTTTTATGCTCTACTTTCTCTGATTCTTCAATCCCAAAGTATTTGTACGTGCTTTCCTGATTTAACTGACTTATAGTTGTTTGGTCCATTATGATGTTTTCAGATTCGACTCTCCTACCTTTCCTAAGTGTGATAAAGGCACATTTATCCAACTCAAACTGGATATTTATGTCATCTGAGAACTGCTTGACTATTACAATTTGTCTGGTGGTTTCCTCTCTGTTAGGTGCATACAATTTTAGGACTTCCATATAAAAGTGGTATATTATTTTTGCTTTCTTTTCATTTCTAGCATTAATTCTGTATCCATTTTCTAAATTTTTAATAAGGTTACTTAAGGGGTTAATAGCAAGTATAAACAATAATGGTGACAGAGAGTCCCCTTGAAAGATGCCTCTTTTTATTTTGATGTTTTTATTTCCATGCATCCTTTCTCATGCCTTAGTCTTAAGTTAACTTTCCATTGTTCCATTCCTTTACTTATGAAGTCCACAATAGTAGGATTTACCTTATATATATTCAAGACTTCCTTTATCCAACTGTGAGGAAAGCTATCATAAGCTTTTTGATAGTCAATCCACGCCATACTGAGGTGTTTTTGTTTTTATCTACTATTTTCAAGTACCATTTTATTGATTAATAACTGATCTTTTGTTCCACACGTGTTTCTTATGCAGCCTTTTTGTTCTTCATTATATTGTTGGTGTCAACATGTTCATATAGTCTATTTGAAAGTATTGCAGTCAATGTTTTGTAAATTGTAGGTAAATATGTTATTGATCTATATTTTGATACATTTTTTGTGTCATTTGATTTTGGGATCAGGATGGTATCTCCAGTTGTTAGCCATTCCGGCAAGGCTTCTTCCACTTCCAACAATCTATTTAGGCATCTCGTAAGCGGCTGTATAAGAACCGTAATTTTCTTAATCCACACGTTATGGACTTTGTCTGGTCCTGGGGTTTTCCAGTTGCCAAAATTTCTTATTACCTGTCTCACTTCCCTCTGATCTATTTCTGTAATATTCATTCTATTTATATTGTGTATTATTTGGCTGTTAACAATTTCGTTTTTCCAAAGCGCTTGGTTATTATGTGGTATATTATTTTCATAAATATTTTTCCAGAATGGCTCCACTTCTTCCTTTTTTGGTGGCTCTTTGACTGTAATGTTATCCCCTCTAAATTCTCTATACAACCTTCCCGGATCTTGTTTAAATATTCTATTTTGGCTTTTCTCTTTTTCATATCTTCTGAGTCTTTTACTTTTTGCTGCCAGATTTAGCTTTCTCCTCGCAATGGCATGTATTATTTTGTTACCTTGATTTACCCTTTCTCTTCTAACCATATTCTGTGCTTGTCTTTTGGTAATTTCCGATCTTAATTAGTTTTTTGGTAGACTGTTAATATTGATATTTCTCCTCTTAATTTTAATATTTCTTTTTCTAGTCTGAACTTTCAAGGTGGTTTCCTTGTCTTTCCTTTTCTTTTTGTCTCTTTAACTACACCAGTGTCCATTCTATCTGCTATTGCTCTCCCTGTTGCATAGTATAATCTATTTAACTGTGATGTCACAATCAAGAGGCAATATTCTGGCTAGTGCCCTATTGGCTAGTCCTATTTGTTTGTTCAGCTTCCACCAATTATTTATCTTTTGTCTCTTGTTCAATCCTATCATCAGATCTTCCTCTCAATAGTGTGCAATTCTTTCCAGCATTTCATCAATTTGTTCTCTTGTATAAGCAATTTCATCATTTCTTTCCTCGTTTTCATTTTCTTCTTCTTCATGGTTACTGATACTTAGATTTGACAGATCCTCTATTACATCGTCGTTTTCATTTATTGACCCATCATTGTTTGGGAAGTCCTTCAGTACATCTGTTGGTTCTTCAGATATTCTGTCTTTGATCGTTTTCTCCTCCACCTCTTCTTTATTTTCGATCTTGTCCTCTTCCACTACTAGATTGTTTTCATCACAATACATTAATTCATCGAGGTTTTCTCCTTCACATCTTTCATCGTTCTGCTTTCTACTATTTCTCTCTGTTTTACTTTTATTTTCTATGCGTTCTTTTTCGTACTTATTTCTATTCCCTTGATATAATGACTCTTTAGTCATTCGTTTTATTTCATTAATTATTTCCGTTGTAAGTTGGAGCTCATTCTCTACTATATTTCTGGCTCTTTTTTTAATTATTTTTAAGTCTTCATTTGTTGGTAGGGTAGCCTTACTTTTCTTTTATTCTTCTTTCTTTCTGTCTTTATTATAATTTAAAATGGCTTGTTTCTGGTCGATTATCCTTTTACTGTCTATATGGCTATATTTTTCTCTGAATTTATATTCCATATAATCATTGGCACTTATTTCTTTCTTTTCGGTTATAAACTTCCAAAACTCTGATTTATCTTTTTTCCGGTGTGGTAGGAGACCTAATTAAAGAAAGTTTTATTTTGGTATAAAGGTGAAGGGAAATCTCGGTGGTGGTTTTTATGTTAAATTAAGAAAGAAAATAATCATAAAATAAATAAATAGGATTTTTAAGATTGGAAGAAGATTCGTAATACTTAAAGGTGAATAAATAAAGAAAGAATAATAGAAGTATATAAAATTGGTGTGGGTATAGTAAATGAACCATGATAATTAATAAATAATTATGCAATTGAAATAAGAAAAAACAAGAAATCGAACACTGTGAAGGAAACAAATCAGCTTAGGGTGTCCTAGTATGGTTGGAATTCAACATGGCGGATGAATAATTTTTAGAAAACAAAAGATCAGAGTCCAAAAAATACTGACACGGGCCGGAGAAAATTGTTACACCCGTTCCTGAAAATGCTAAAATAGTTATAAAAACTCTGAGTTTGAGCTTTTATTTAAAGACCTGAAAGAGAAGGGTCATGATTAGTTAAAAATTAAAAAATATGATAAGACTTACTATGAATTTATTCAAAAGTTTTGTTCCTTTTGTAGTTCTTTC
>SEYY01021217.1:5000-7500 GCA_009176605.1 Armadillidium nasatum | reverse complement strand
TTAAAAAGTCTGTGATTTATCTCAAATCTGCCATCTAAATTTTTCAACATTTGTCCATCTTCAATTTATATACAACAAATGAAGTGACAAAAAAGAAATTTTAATATCATTTTAAAGCTGATTTGAGGTTTGTACATCATGCTTATACATGTTTCTTGTAAAAAGGCTACTATTTAACCTTTGAAATCTGAATGTGATGGTAATTTTATTTTTTCAATATATTTATGAAATTGCATCAAATATTTTGATTTATATTTATTTGTTAAAAATCAAGTTTTTGCTGGCCACTCATAATATTTTGTGGGCTTAGGTGGAGATTGTTTCTGAGTTTCAATATTTTTTATATCCATATTTTTTTATGTTATTTTATTTTAATCAGTACTTTTATACCTACAATTAGCCCTAGGCTATTATGTCATGCAAACGTTCTTGTGTAGGTTAGGCCTCTTTTACGGCAACTTCGGTAGTTCAGGTTATGATAAGTTGAATTAGGTTCTGCTAGAAAAGTAAGTAATAATAATTGTGTGTATGTCTAGTAATAGTACCTCTGGCAACTCTCTTGTTTACGATAGGCTTCTCCGATATTTTTGATTTTCGATATTTTTTAACAATCGAAACTCAGAAACAATCTCCACCTTTACCTATTTTGTAATTATTCACCAATACCCTGAGGTATTATCTGCCAAGTTTGAAAAAATTTGAGAATATATATTTTTTTTACAAAAGGTCAAAGGTCAAAGGTCAAGGTCAAGTTCCCACTTTTCACATTTGAGGTTTTTAACATAACTCATTGGAAAGATCTATTCAAGTCCTTTAAAATAATTCTAAAAACACTTTTATCATGAGTAGTTTTCGAGTTACAAGATTTTTAAAAATAGAGGTAAATCAAAAAAAGGTCAAATTTTGCGAACTTTGTGACCTTATATTTCGGAAACCAAAGGTCATAGAGCCCTAATATTTTGGAAATCTTAGTTTGGTATGATTACCTAAAACTTCAGAAGTTATAATGAAAATTGAAGGGGGTTAGTGTTTTAGGTGGCTGAAATGACATGGAATGACTCGGATGCAGGATGATATTCAGTTGATTCTCCATCTTCTTGGTAAAGAACTGGAGACCTTGATAAGGCGTCAGCAATTGTATTGGATTTCCCTACAATGTGTCTAATCTCAAAATTTTAATCATTTAGTTCTTCCCATGTACGGGCTACTCGTCTGCCTACCATGCTTATGTTTTGCAGGTAAATCAGAGGTTGATGGTCAGTGTAAATAACAAAGTTCACTCCCTTCAGGAAAGCTTTTAAAGAAAGTTAACTCGCTCACTCTCTATTAATATAACTTAGTATTTAAAACCACTATAATTCAAAATTTAAAAAGAAAAACACTAAAAAGATATTAACATTGAAGATAAAAAAATTATCATCAGCGGAGGATTAAAAACAAAAAAAAAGTGCCAACAGTTTCAGAGACTCATTTCCTGTCTTCCTCATCAGGCCAACAATAAGAGAAAAATGAGAGAAAACAAGCAAAGAGCAGCATGAAGTCAACTTCGAGGTAGCCATAAACAGAAAAAACTAGCAGCATTTGGTAGCATTTTTATAAAAAATGATTCTATTAATCTATTAAGAGGCTTAGATTTAGACTTAAAAATGAATTTTGCATCTTCCCATCCAATTCAATGTTGTGTTGTAATGGGCGTGAATATGGTGTTGCTGACATTACATCTTTTTACATTAGCTTTGTGCTGATTTATTTGAATCTGTAGCATAATAAGAGGTAGCACATGTAGAACAAGGGACAGAGTAAACTCCGCTCTGCCTTTCACCAACTGCATTATTATGGATTAAATTGTTTGAAATCTTATCAGGAAAACTAAAAATTACATGTATATCACAAATTGTGGAAATGGTAAATTTTAAAGTGGCTATAGATTCACAATATGAAATGACAATGGTATTTACTAGTTTAACATAAACTTCTCCTGTTCCGCTCAAAAAATGTGATCTTGTATGTATTTATATTTGTTCCCTTGAAAGGCCCTTTTACCAAAAAAATATTAAACTACCCAATTACCAAAAAAAAAACAAATTTTATTATTAATGCATTTGCTGTGATATGCAAAAATGGTAAAAACTGGTAAACAGGCTACTATACTAAAGAATTACCCTCAGCTGACGCAAAGTATTCCTAACCTTGCAAGCCTAACCTACATAAAGTAACAATTAAACTATCATATTATTTCAAACATTGATTATTTTTTATATAAATTGATATATCAATATTGAATGACTAGAAATCTGCTTAAAAATGCCTAAAAATATAAATTATGCAAGCATGTTAAAAAGCCTCACACCCTAAACGATAATTATTTTGTGTTAAGACATGTTAATAAATTTTTACCATTTTTGCTGACAACACTGCAATACAAATATGAATAAAAACAAAAGGAAGTGTTGGGAAAACTTGACATTATTTATTGCCATAGCAAATTGCAATCTTCATA
>SEYY01021216.1:72500-75798 GCA_009176605.1 Armadillidium nasatum | reverse complement strand
TAAACTCATCCAACTTCATTATATAAACATTGAAAATGAATTGGAAACTATTTCATCATGAGGCAAACAGTTTTAAAAAATTAACCACTCAGTTACTTAATGAAGAAGTATTTTCTCAAACAAAGAAAATAAAAAAAAACTTTCTTGCTTAAACTGTAACTTCTAGCATATGAAACTTACTTTAATCAATTCTAATCAATTCATTTTCTGGAAGAAATTTCCCTTTCAACAGAAAAAAAACAACAAAAGAAAAAAATCAATTCAATTCATCCGATCTCATCTTATAACTGAGCAGTAAAAATAAAAAATAAAAACAAAATAACCCACGAACAAGTACAACACAAAAATCTCCATTATTTATAGCATATAAAAAAATCATTTCAGATCCTACAGATACTGTGAAATTTAATACTCATTTTTTAACCTTCAACTTTTATTTATAAAAACAAGCGATCATATTCTTGTAGCCTTAAGCTTATACTACCTCCAGCATCTCAATGCCGCTACGAAATTTTTTACAGTATTCATTTACCGGTCTTATGTAATTATGATAAAGCTTCCTCATTATCATTTTGCTCTTATAAGAAACATTATTTTTTGACTTTTTACTATTATTTCCTGTGATAATACCTCTCTCTCTCTCTCTCTCTCTCTCTCTCTCTAATATATATATATATATATATTATATATATATATATATATATATATATATATATATATATATATATATATATATATATATATATATTATATATATATATATATATATATATATATATATATATATATATATATATATATATATATATATATATATATATATATAATATATATATATATATATATATATATATATATATTTGTTTGTGTTGTGTGTGTACTGAGGTTGGGGGTTCGGATGCAAGAGAAATACAATGAAAAAATAGAAAGCTTATTTTATTTTAAAGTCACATAAATGAAGGAACGACGTGACAGTAGACAACGAATAACCAAATTAAATAGTTGAGGCCCTCAATTCTCCCACAGTTGTAATTCAAGGATTATGACGTCACTATACCAAATGAACAACCCCAAGAGGAATAGAGAATTCGTTAAAAAAAAGGATTATCACAATTAAAGCACAATGAATGATTAAACGCAAGTTATGAATGTCAAGAAGGTCTAAAGAAGAAAAGACAATCACAATTAATTTCGGCTTTTCAAAAGCAATCGGAAAAATATATGACGTATGTTTTCGCAAAGAGAGGAAGCTCTTGTGTTCCTTCCTTTTTCAACTTTCGGCAAACTCTCTGACAGAATTTTTATGAAATGGTCCACTCTCCGCTTCAGTAATCCTTTCTTTTTCTGGTCTTACTGATTTTGCTTCGTTTGATGCGTTTGACCGGATATCTTGTAGTTTCTAGGGAAGGTGAATAAACTTCAAATTTCAAAGTGAAGCTCACTTTGTTCTATATATATATATATATATATATATATATATATAATATATATATATATATATATATATATATATATATATATATATATATATATATATATATTATATATATATATATATTATATATATATATATATATATATATATATATATATATATATATATATATATATATATATATATATATATATATATATATATATATATATATATATATATATATATAATATATATATATATATATATATATATATATATATATATTTTATACATCACACCGTATGCCGCATAATGCAGGGTGGCGTCAACTGCAGGAAAATTCCTGCAGTTTGTGCATGAGAAGACAAAAAAAAAAAAAAAAAAAACTGCTTAAAAGGAATCCCAGACCCTAGAACCATGCGAAGAACTATTCTTCATGATCCAGCCTTGTCGCCCAATCCAATCTCGTGTTTTAAATTTTAAATTCGTAATGCTAATGTTGAAATTTTCACTTAGGCCGAAAGTATGTTATTTGAAAGTTTTGTTGCTCCTCCACAAAATTTTGATAAGTTAATTGCGATTTATTAAATTTTGTTTAATGAAAATGTTTTTAAAAAATAATATATATATATATATAATATATATATATATATATATATATATATATATATATATATATATATATATATATATATATATATATATATATATATATATATATATATATATATATATATATATATATATATATATATATATATATATATATATATATATATATAATATATATATATATATATATATATATATATAATTAGAGGTGGACCGGATAGTAATTTTTTACTATCCGCGGATGCGGATGCGGTTGCGGATATTCAATTGCGGATATCCGCAGATGCGGATGCGGATGCGGATAGTTTAATTTTTTAAGAGTTTTTGCCATAGATTCTTGGAATTTTAAATATAATATCCAGAATCTATGTTACTAGGGTGTGGAACGGTTACCCAACTCTTGAACACCCCACCAACCTCTTTCCCCAACCTCCACACATTTGGAAAAAGGTTATTTATATATATATATATATATATATATATATATATATATATATATATATATATATATATATATATATATATATATATATATATATATATATATATATCAGTAATTCAGTATTACCTTCATACTTCACAGTTTCACATATTGCATTTTAAGTTAATAATTGGTAATTTATTTTTTAGAAATAAAAGCTTTTGAGCTCTTTCAGGTGAAAGTTTGATTCGCTTTTCGTCGTAAATGAGGCCTGCTCCACTGAAAAGACGCTCACTAGCAACACTAGTTGAAGGACATGCTAAATAAGTCCTTACCAGCTCAGGCAAGAAAATTGAAACTTTTGCAATTATCTCTCCACCAAACCAGTTGGTCTTTATCTGCCTCCAAACGTGGGAGTTTCAGATAATTTTCAATAATCGATATTGTATCCTTTGACACTTCTGACTGTGATTCTTCATCTCTGCTGGAAGCTAGAAGATCTTTCATTGATTTAGCAATGCTTAAGCTAACAGATTTTGTTTCTTTTGTATCTAAGAGCTTTTGCTTTTTCTTGAAAGGCGTTATTTTAGCTGTTTCTATCATCTCATCGCATAAGCATCCTAATTTGATTTTAACATTCTGAGAAACAAGTGATTTAAAAAATTTTGTTTTGTACCTAGGATCTAAAAAGGTTGCAATTGTATAAGCATCATCATTTTCCAGGTTTTCAAATCTGTCGTTCTTCTCCTTCATTATTGCTTCAGTCATCGTGGAAACTCCCTTAGACTTAATAACATTTATTAACACAACTTTCAATGTTGAAGCAAGTGGTATCACATCTGACAAAC
>SEYY01021216.1:50000-52500 GCA_009176605.1 Armadillidium nasatum | reverse complement strand
GGAACTCAGCCCTCTTTATCTAATTTTCCAACTTCTTATTACTTCCACATTTTCAATCTCTGTGTATCAAGGCATATCGATCTTTAAATTGAACCTGCTTTAACGATTTCTCTCATTTATTTTTCAATATATATATATATATTTTTTTTATTTTTTTTTTATACATTACACCATTTCCCGCATGATGCAGGGTGGAGTCGACTGCAAGAAAATTCCTGCAGTCGTACATGGGAAGACAAAAAAAAAATAAAAAAATAAAAAAACTGGTTAAAAGGAATCCCAGGCCCTCAGAACCATGCGAAGAACTATGCTTCATGATCCAGCCTTGTCACCCAATCCGAACTCTTGCTTTTGAATTTTATATTGTTAATGCTAATGTTGAATTTCCACTTAAGCCAAAAGTCTTTTAACTGAAAGTTTTGTTGCTCCTCCATAAAATTTTGAATATAATTTAATTGCGATTTATTTTATTTCGTTTTTTGAAAATATTTTTAAAAAATTTATATTTTAAAATAAATCTAGGGCAGAAATAATTTTCTTTTCAATCTAATTCTTCAGCAATCTCTAAAACAGTCTTTCCATTTTTTAGAACATATTGTGAAAACTGTTGTCTTTTCTTCCCTTTTCCTCTCTTTTCTCTTCTTCTTTTCTCTTTCTCTCTCTTCATCTGATTCTTCTATCTTTTCTTTTCCCATCTGATTTAAGCACATCCACTCACGACGACAGCCAAATCATATATCTATATATATATACTAAGTATCTCCCTTGTGGACAAAGATCAAAGGCCTACTAATTTTCACCAGAGTTGGGAAAATTACAGAAATCTGGTCAAATTAAAGATTAACACGTCCTGATGCACGGCGTTTGAAGGTGTATAAGTCATATAAAGTTGGTAAAACAGATAAACGGAGTGTATTCCAGACTTTACCAGTAAAGTACACATAATCCTGAGCATAGCAGTTAAGCATGGGGTCAGTTAAGAATGAGACGGTGTAGAAAGGTGTGTTGCAGGAGCCCTTCTCATTGAAGGAGGTATGCGACGGAAAAGTTCAGAAGAACAGCGATAGTATAAAGAGTGGGAGACTCAACAATTTGACTGGCAGAAAGAGGCTGGAGAGAATTAGTAAGAACGGAAGTGTTGATAAGATGAAAAGCACCAGATTTCATTTTTTCAAGGAGAGCTGTGCGAGTGGAAGCATCCCGGATGTGAAATTAGTACTTCTGTACAGGGGCGAACAAAATCCCTAAAAAGAGTAAGCAACTAGCGGTGGCGTGAAGAAATTATGAAGGTGTCTCAGAACACTCATCCACTTCGAAGCTTGTTCAGAAAAATAAATAATGTGTTCCTTCCAAGAAAGATCATAAGCAAAATAAACACCGATAATATTTAGAGTTACGAATGCTTTACCTGTGTGCTTTCGAAGAAGATGTCAGAAATATGTGTGGAAGATTTTATCGAGTAAAGAAATAGAGAACTGAGTTTTTGAAGCAGTGAAGATGACTATGTTCTCTCTTTCCCAATTTGAAATACAAAAAAAGATTAGAAGTTAGTTATAGCAAGGTCATTCTACCTACGTCCATTAACTGCTGTTGGAAGGGGCATTTTTCAAATTGAAAGAAGTAATGAAGGGTGGAGTCATGGGCATAGGTGATGAAGTGGTAGACAGAAAATCAATGAAAAGTAGAAAAAAAGTATTGGGAATAGGACAGCTCCCTAAAAAATACGACAGTCAATAAATTTAAAGAAAGAATAGTGGCAGACTTCAACATATGTTATAGAACTACCGGAAAGGAAATCAGAGAGAAGGATAGATTCCAAAAGAGGGAAGTTTTGAAATCAAAGCTTTTGCCCCAGACTCTATAATACTTTTTCGATATGTCCAACGAGACAGCAGGATATATATATATATATATATATATATATATATATATATATATATATATATATATATATATATATATATATATATATATATATATATATATTGGTTTAAATTATTTCGTGGCACACCATAAGGAAGGAGATTGCTATTTGCATGACAAATCTTTAATAAGGTCGAATGCGAGTAATTGTTTGTCAGGATTATTGGCAAAAGGTTTATGTCATTTCTTATTAGAAACAGAATGAATCATTTAAATTATATATGTATTAATGTATATATATATATATATATATATATATATATATATATAATATATATATATATATATTATATATAATATATATATATATATATATATATATATATATATATATATATATATATATATATATATATATATATATATATATATATATATATATATATATAAAAAGTAAATAGAGCTAAACATATTTACTGCTTGGTTTATAAGCATTTATTTGATTATATATATATATATATATATATATATATATATATAATATATATATATATATATATATTATATATATATATATATATATATATATATATATATATATATATATATATATATATATATATATATATTATATATA
>SEYY01021216.1:37500-42500 GCA_009176605.1 Armadillidium nasatum | reverse complement strand
ATATATATATATATATATATATATATATATATATATATATATATATATATATATATATATATATATATATATATATATATATATATATATATATATATATATATATATATATATATATATATATATATATATATATATATATATATATATATATATATATATATATATATATATATATATATATATATATATATATATATATATATATATATATATATATATATATATATATATATATATATATATATATATATATATATATATATATATATATATATATATATATATATATATATATATATATATATATATATATATATATATATATATATATATATATATATATATATATATATATATATATATAATATATATATTATATATATATATATATATATATATATATATATATATATATATATATATATATATATATATATATATATATATATATATATATATATATATATATATATATATATATATATATATATATATATATATATATATATATATATATATATATATATATATATATATATCATTAAGGACAGAGTAGAAGAATAAGGAATGATCTGAGGTAAATACGGGAGTAAAACAGGGAAGTGTGTTGTCTCCAGTCCTGTTTGTGACATATCTGAATGTTGTCAATTGCAGGGTGAAACAGAATGTTCACAATCTGGATGGATATGTAATGGCACATGCTGAAGACATAGTATGTTTAAGTCAAAATGGAGAAACGTTGAAAGATGTAATATTGAGCTTCTATAGAAGGCTGAAGGAGATAGAGTTATTGAAAATGTGGAGATTTTTAAGTATTTTGGGGGGAGGAGACTTCACGAGAGAGGGGTTTCAATTCACAGGGGAGAACTTGTAGAATGTTATGATGTATCTGATCCTGAAGAAAGAAATATTTAGGAATAGATATTAAAAGGGTGATATCGTAGAGCATATTGACGCCGATCTTGACATATGGGAAAGGAGACAAGGAGTACGGCGAGCAGAGAAGAGAGCAGACTGCAGGCCGCTTAGATGAAGGTCTTGAGAGGAGTGATGAGAAAGACGAGGATGGATAGAATTAGAAATTCTATCAGAAGAGAGGAGGTGGGAGTCAGACCACTAATGAACAAAATAGATGTGTCAAGACTGAGATGGTAGGGTCATTTGTAGAGGATGGAGGAAAGTAGGGTGACGAGGAGAAGATGGGAGTAGAGGCCGAAGGGCAGGAGACAGAGGGGTAGACCGAGAAAGAGGTGGAGAGATTCGGTGGAAGATGCGTTAAGGCGTCATCGTTTACCTACAATGGAGCAAGTGCTGAGGGAGGGAATCATCATGGACACAACGAGGTGGAGACGTGTGCTGATCCAGCTGAATAGGTTAATACCCTAACTGGGAGAGGAAGTAAGACGTAAGTAAGTATATATATATATATATATATATATATATATATATATATATATATATATATATATATATATATATATATATATATATATATATATATATGGTCAGATGTCATATTTTAGGGCCTTTGAATTTTAAAAAATTTGTTTATGATTCATTTAGATGGGAAAGACTATACTATTTTTTTTTTCTCAAAGTACATAAAATACGAAAATGACTCTGTGTGTGTGTGTATATGTGTGTGTGTGTATATATATATATGTGTGTGTGTGTGTGTTTAGGATTGCTCCACTAGCGTAAAAAAAATTTGATTAAAGGATTAAGCAAGTCATATTAGTTTTCTTGGATGACTTAGAATATTGGAAAAGCCAAACTACATTATCCGGGATTTTCTTTTTTTTTTTTTTTTTTAAATCTGTTCAACTACCTTGATTAAAATTTGGGTTCTTGTTTTCAAAACTGAAGAATTACTTAATAGAAAATAGTATTTCTTCAACTATAGTCTATAAATCTTTGTTTAAATCAGTAGGCAATGTAGTGTTCCTTGCACTAATGTCTGGAAGAGAACTGACAGCATTTCTTCACCTCCAACTACATAGACACATCAATTCTGACATCCATATTTACACACGCTTAAGGAAATAGAACTTTTGTTGAAATTTTAAACAGGAAATGGTTAAAACTTAACGCTAAGAAGTTAACCAGTTTACGAAGTAATCCAAAAAGAGGAAAAAGTAACATTTTAACTAGTAATTTTCCCAATTTTCTTTTCTCAGTGTAGTATTTCTTTTATTTATATACCAGAAGTTACCAGAAGGGTGAAGCCTGAAAGAGGTTTGATTGTGGTGGATTGGTTGATTGGTTCCACCTAAACTTTGACTCCCAATCCAGTTCTGGCGCTTTCGCTTCACGCTTTCCAATATTAGACTTTATTTGAATATTTAATATCAGGACAGTAAATTATAATTGCATTTGATTATAAATTTTCTCTTTGAACTTATTAAAATAGCATCATAAAAGTATAAAATTAAAGTTTAATTACATAGAATTTAAAATAGAATTTTAAAAAAAAAAAGAATTTTTTTTTTAAATTTTAAATAGAATTTTGTAAAAAAATTTAAATAGAATTTTTAAAAAAATTTAAGGAATGGTCTGAGGAAAAAAAAAAAAAAAATTTTTTTTTAAATAGAATATAAAATAAAATTTAAAGATATTATAAATAGAATTCTAATTAAAAAATTTAACAGAATTTTTCATAGACTTTATATACAATTTTGAAATTAATTAACTTAAAATTTAAATTGGAAATAAAGCCCACGGAATTTCAAAATTAAATTTTAATAGAATTTAAATGAATAAATCATTAAAATTTTAAATAGAATTTCATATAATTAAAATAAAATTTTATTAGAAGGTAAATAAATTTTAAATAGAATTTTAACAGACGTAAATTAATATCTCATTTTTATTTCATATTTTTAATTTTAAATATCTTAAATATAAATACAAGGTTTTAGCATACGGCCCGAGCAATATATATATATATATATATATATATATATATATATATATATATATATATATATATATATATATATATATATATATATATATATATATGAGAAAAAATTTATTATATAGTTATGTAGTATATGAAGCAATATATTAAATTTTCAAATATATATTATATATATAAGCCAATAGTAAAGGACGCACTTAAAGCAGGTATCACATTTTTTCGAGGAAGTTAAATCTGGCAACCTGAGCCTAACGGTCTTTTCTGCATTTGCATGCAATGCCGCATTCTCAGGGACCTTCCTCACCTATTCTCACGGACAAACGCGGACCCCCGGACCCCCAGATTTGAACCAATTTCTCCCGGAGTGAACCGCAAAGAAAATGGTCAGGAAAGAAAGTGAGGTGAACGCAGCGATTTTGTAAACTCAGATAACTTCCTGATATCATTTTTGGGGGGTTCACAGGGGCCCCTTCCCCCAACTTGAGGCCAATTTCAATGGGTTGAACTCACCAAAATGGCGTCAGGAAAGAGCGTCAGGTCAATTTGAACTGAGGGATTTGCATTTCTAATCAAAATCCCGTTAGACTGAGGTTACCAGATTTAGCTACCTCGAAAAAATCTGGCACCTGCCGAAAGTGCGTCCTATACTACTTATATATATTATATATATATATATATATATATATATATATATATTATATATAATATATATATATATATATATATATATATATATATATATATATATATATATATATATATATATATATATATATATATTTAATAATAATAATATGACATTTTTCTAAAAATTTTATTAAGGACAGGCTCTACAATTTAACAAGGTACGTGAACCATGGGTCGTTAAATTTCAAAGGATAAAAGTTGTGACAGAAGACGGCCGTCGTTTGGTCTCTGGGAAAGATGATTTTTTTTTTTATTATTATTATTTTTCATCGTCCCTTTAGGGTTATATATATTTTTGGGCTTTGAGTTTCGATTTATAAAATGAAAATCGGCACATATACAAGGTAGCTCACCTACACCCATACACACACACACACACACATTATATATATATATATAATATATATATATATATATATATATATATATATATATATATATATATATATATATATATATATATATATATATATATATATATATATATTTAAAGTCTACTATAAGGGGGTCCGAACTCTGGCCAAAGAATATTACCTCTGAGCTAAGACAGTTCAAAAAAAAGAAACCACAATGAGAAAGCTCATAATCATACTACCATGCAAACTTAAAAATCCACGAGCGATTTGGTTTTAATATATATATATATATATATATATATATATATATATATATATATATATATATATATATATATATATATATATATATATATATATATATATATATATATATATATATATATATATATATATATATATATATATATATATATATATATAATTTTAGTACTGAATATGTAGCCAGTGATTACAATTACCTTTGTAAAATCGTTCAAAAATGATTATATTGACCTTCAAAAACTCTTTTCTTCTATCATTAATTTTTTAGTGACTTGAAAGCACATTTTAATTTTAATTAATTAACTTAAATTTCAATTAATTCTACTTAATTTTAATTAAATTAAATTAATGAATTAAATTTTAATTCATTTATTAATTAAAGTTTACTTGTCAATTTAATCAATTATGTAATTAAATTTTAATTAATTATATTACTTAATTAATTTTATAATTTAAATTAATTAAGTTTGATTTTAATTCATTTTAATTTAAAGGTATTTAATGCATCTCTTCATACTTTTTATTTTTAATTGAATATAAACCTTGCAAAATTTAATAGTACGATATGCTTTATGAATATATTCAACACATTAAAAAAAGGGTAAAGTAGCTAACCTTTGAGTGAGAAGTAATGGGGGTTTTTGACACCCCCCGTATGTATATATATATATATATATATATATATATATATATATATATATATATATATATATATATATATATATATATATATATATATATATATATATATATATATATATATATATATA
>SEYY01021216.1:30000-32500 GCA_009176605.1 Armadillidium nasatum | reverse complement strand
ACCAAAATTATTACATCGTAAAAAAAGATGTAATAATGTTTTTCATTCGATCTCAGATTATATTCCACTTTTGTCGTTTTGTCGGACACGCCCCAATTCCCGCCAAAATGAGGAAGAGGTTTCCCGCCAAAAATGACAAAGAGCTTTTTAGCACGTCATTGGCTAATTTAAATCAAAGGATTTACGCCTCAATAAGACTTTTGCCGCTTTTCAAATCGATATTAATTATTCTAGAGGAGCTACATTTTAAATATAGAAGAGTCTTTTTTGTATTGAAGAAAGTTGAGACAAAGATTATTAGAGTCATAAAATCTAATAGAAGAAAACTAATTTATTATAATTAATAAAGAGACCGAAAATTTAGATTTAGGAAGGTATGGTTGAAAAGGACATTAAAATATAGTCATGCAAAAATATTAAATAAATATTAATGAACAGAAATTCCAACAGAAATAATTCTAATTTTCGGTTTTGGGAGACTTCGTATTATTACCTGAAATTTTATAGAATTTATAAAACTTTATTACTAATTAATCTCCATAAATGTATATGCGGTATTAATTAATACGTTATGCATATATATATATATATATATATATATATATATATATATATATATATATATATATATATATATATATATATATATATATATATATATATATATATATTGGACCTACCACCGAAGGGGAGTATCTCTTGCATGCCGCATAGAGCTCATGACGCCTCCGCTAAACCCTGGAATGCCCAGGGTTTAGCTATGGAAATTGAATCGGAACTCGTTCGCAAATAGGATACTCGCCCAATCCTGGGGCCGCCAACGCAGGTGCTGTTGTGTGAAAGCCATCCTTGATCTTCGGTGCTCCCTGGTAAGCGGGGGCCCTCTTGCCGACCTCCGGGGGTGGTATTCATGTTCCGCGAAGCAACGTCGAATGGTATTCGTAAAAAGAAGGGTCTGATGGACAGCCTGGAGCACGGCAAGATGGTTACGTGGTGTTCCCATTAACCGTATGTATCTGTCCACTGCGGCTGTTGTTACCCGTGGTCTACCTTGGCCAGGCCGCCTGTTGTGAGCATGTGTAAACTCGTACCTCTGTAGGACTCTTCCAATGGTTGTATGGGAGACCCCGAACCGTCGACCCAATTGGCGTTGGCCATACCCTTCAGCTGACAGTGTTGTGATTGCTACACAGTTCGTCGCGTATCAAACTCTGTCGCAACCTCTCCATATTATTTGCACAAACGTTAAAGATTGAATACTCTAGATACCCGACATACCCGTGACGTTAAATCTCCTACCATGTCACTCAACAAATTTGGCTTGTTTGCCCTGTTACCGTATTTAGTCGATATCGATACTAACTGCATTATTTAGGTATGTACGGGTACACACCTCCACACACAGGCATTCTTATTACCCTGTAATGTCTTCGGGATCTCCCAACTTATAAATGGTAGATGGTGCGTTACTTTTGCTCTTTAGTAGTATGTATATATATATATATATATATATATATATATATATATATATATATATATATATATATATATATATATATATATATATATATATATATATATATATATATATATTATATATATACATATATATATATATATACCAAACAATTTAGAGGATGAGATGGAGGAAGAGGTATTAGAGGTGAGTGAAAGATGGCCGATAAGTCGAGAGGAAATGAACCATGCACTGGATAAAACGAAAAATGGTAAAGCACCTGGTGAAGATATGATACCGGAAGAGATATTGAAAAGTACTGGAGAAGAAGGAATTCAATGGATAACGGGAATAGTGAATAAGTGTTGGGACGAGGGAAAAACACCAGAAGAGTGGAATAGATCAGAGATATGCCCAATATTTAAGAAAGGTGACAAGACAAATTGTAGGAATTATAGAGGGATTGCCCTTATGCCTCATATTGCGAAAATATATGAAGGAATATTGGAGAGAAGATTGAGAATTATAGGCTGGATGAGTGACAGTATGGATTCAGTCCGAACAGATCGACTATTGACCTTGTTTTTACATTGAAAAGAACTGAGAGATTTATAAAAAAGCTTATATGGTCTTCGTTGACTTGGAAAATTCATTTGACAGGGTACCAAGAAGAATTTTATGGAATATCTTGAGGAGAGAAAAATATGAGGTACCAAGCAAGCTGATCAGAGTTATAAAAAGCATTTATACTAACTGTATGTGCAAAGTAAAGTCACAGTTGTATAGTGATGACTGGTTTGAGGTTAAGACCGGGTAAGGCAGGGCAGTGTACTTTCTCCGATTTTATTTATAATCTTGATGGATTATTGTGGAAGATTCGTGCAGAGGAGGACGGATGGTGTAATCTTGGCTATGCCGATGACCTTGCATTGGTCACTGAAACGGAGAGAGCACTGCAGAAATTTATCGCTGCATGAGATGAAGAATTGACGGCTAGGGGAATGAAGGTGAGTAGGGAGAAGACGGAAGTTATATTGGTGGGTA
>SEYY01021216.1:5000-7500 GCA_009176605.1 Armadillidium nasatum | reverse complement strand
TGATTGTTTCTCTCACAATATTTTAATAACCAACCACCCAAATTAATTTATATGTTATTCTGTTATTTTAAATGTTCAGTTTTTGAAATTCTTCTGGATCGATAGAAGGTGCGAGTTCTTGTTTAGTTATGATTTTAGTGCATTTGTAATTTTTTTTTTTTTTTTTCATCTTTTTAAATTTTTACTTGGATTGATTTTGTTTTTGTTTAGTTTCTAATTTTTTAATTGTATAATTTTTTGAAAAAAATTTTTTTATTGTAATTTTAACAGTTTTTTGAATTCTTTAATTGTTAGTTTTTTAATTATTTTTTAATCATTTTTTTAGATTGTCACTGAGGATGGATTTAGATAATCCGAAAAAAAAAAAAAATAAAAAAAAAAAAAAAAAAAATAAATAAAAATTTATAATATATATTATATATATATATATATATATATATATATATATATATATATATATATATATATATATATATATATATATATATATATATATATATATATATATATATATATATATATATATATATATATATATATATATATATATATATATATATATATATATATATATATATATATATATATATATATATATATATATATATATATATATATTCCCTTATGGAATCATTTTTTTTTACTAGTAAAAATGTTTAGTTTTGAAAATGTTTCGCAAGTGTGTGAATATTTTAGAAAGAATAAGTTACATCCATGAGGATTTTATCTCCTTTTCCTAAAGCAGAATAAAATAAAAACTCGTTATTGATCAACATAAGCCATGGGTATCACAAATATGATCTCTGCAACTGTTTCGTCAGGAATTGGGAGGCAAAAGCGCTTGATGCCTTTTGATTTTCCAGTCTTTGAAAAGGGTTCAAATATCCCGAAAATGATTACTAAATTTGCATGTTTCTTATAATCAGTAAACGTATCTCTTAAATGAACAAATAGATCTCCAGTTATTCCAATACTTTATCATCATTTTGACTTGTACCTCACGTTACGGGACTTCTTTCCAGGTTTCCAGAGCCATGTTACCAATTCTATAGAGGAAGAAATCCTAGTATAAGCTACTATTGACTTTGTACCGTCAATATCTCAATATCCTAAATGCTTAACGGCAATAAATGAATGAATTCCTGATAAAAAGAAATGAGAGTGAACTTAACGACCTGGTAAGTGACTTCAAGCTGCATAAAAAAAGAACTGAGGTTTAGAGCAATGGATATCTAAGAAGAAGTTCTGCTTTCATCATCGACAGTTAGTTTCATTTTGTAAAATGCATGGTAATCTTCTCTTCTGCAACTGATTTAAGTAAACGGGCTTTGATAGGTAATAAAATTTGCTATTTACCACGGGAAAGAAGAATATTGGTCCTCCAAGATGAGTCATAAAGTTGTTTATTTTTCATTTTTTTTTTTTTTGTTATATACCGGCAGCACATTACATACTATTCCTGCTGGCCAGACAAACTAAACAAAAGACTCCTATTAAATCCTATTGCAGAACCTTCTTGTATAAAAATCAACTGTGAAGATCATAAATGACAATCCTTTGGTGATTTGAATATTGTATATATTTTCTTTGGACTTCAAATAATTACTCAGAGCTCTGATATTATATATGTTCCTGAAAATTTGAAGCATAAGTACTTTGAATAAGTACTGCTTATACGTATTTTCATGAACATATGCAACAATAGTACTTTGTATTACATAGTACTTCTATGATACATGTTCTTAAACATTTATTTCTTGCACTTTAGTATAGAAGTATTTATCGAGTAGTTCAACAAGTTACCAGCATGATATATTATCAATATTAAGAGAAAAGCTAAAAAAATTTGCAATGGAGACATGAAGTGTTAGGAGACTACTGTTTAAATGTTACACAAGAAACACACAAGGACTCGTGCCAAAGAGAGTTAAGAAGCTGTGAATACATAAGAGTGACTTTAAAGGCCTGAATTTTGCGTCTGGTGATCAGTGAGCAATATTACAATGCTTTTCCTTTATTTATATTAAGTCACACACACACACACATATATATATATATATATATATATATATATATATATATATATATATATATATATATATATATATATATATATTATATATATATATATATATATATATATATATATATCAATCAATAAACTATATTATCTACATATGAGCAAGACTTAAAACAATAAAAACATAAAAAATTAAAACGGAGTAACAAATAGTAAAAAAACATGGGAATCTATTAAAACCTGCACCAAGCTTTCGATCTCTCACCCGGAAAATTAATTCAATTTTCAAACCAACGAAAGATTTAAAAAATTCTTCAGTCTTTGAGTCATCTTGAGAATAACTTCTTTTTCTTTCACTGTTCCTATTCCCTTGAATAAAGATCTCCCGGTGAGAGATCGAAAACTTGGTGCTGGTTTTAATAAATTCCCTTGTTTTTTTTTTTTTGCTATTTATTACTCCGTTTTAAATTTTTATATTTT
>SEYY01021215.1:52500-53742 GCA_009176605.1 Armadillidium nasatum | reverse complement strand
TAAACAATATAAAATAAGCCGCACACTAGCAACTGTTGATGGTGAAACTCCTCCCATTTATTTTCGAATTTTTAGAAATAGAAAAAAAATGGTATTCGTTTTTAAATTTTAGTAAGAAAACTTAATTTGTCTTATTAACTTATTGTAATGTATTTTTATATTATATAATATAATATATATAATAATATTATATTTTATATATATATATATATATATATATATATATATATATATATATATATTATATATATATATATATTATATATATTTTCTGAAACTAAGGATGAATTTCATGCAGAAAGTCAGATAGGTAAGATGGGGAGGGGGGATTAATTCATAGCAATGATGGTAGTCTCCTGTCGGAATTTTTCACCATTAGTCACATTATACCTAGCTATCATAGCAGACTGTTCTATTCCAATTTGATATAAGCACAACTGTTAGGTAAGGTTAAGTCAGGTTAGGTTAGTTTTGGTTAGTTAGGTTAGGTTAGTTTTGGTTAAGTTAGGTTAGGTTGTCAGGTTAGGTTAAGTTAGGTTAGTTTTGGTTGTTAGGTTAGGTTAGTTATGTAGTTTTGTTCATTTCTGAAATTTTAGCAAAATTTCAATTTTGACTAAAAGTTCCCGAAGTTATCTGATCTCGATTCTGATTCCGATTGCGATTTCGACACCTGTATCGAAAATCCCAGTTCTAGTTCCGATTCCGACACCTGTACCGATTCCAATTCCGATCCCAGTTCCGATTCCATTTCCAGTTTTAGTTCCGATTCCGACACCTGTACCGATTCCACTTCCCATCCCAGTTTCGGTTCCGATTCCATTTTTAGTTCCGATTCCACTTCCAATCCCAGTCCAGCTTCCGATTCCGACATCTGTACCGATTCCAACTCCGATCCCAATTCCAGTTCCGATTCCAGCTCCGATTCCGATTCCACAGCTCTGAAATGAAATAAATTTCTTTGCTGCTATAGAAATTACTAATCGATGTCATAAAATATATATATATATATATATATATATATATATATATATATATATATATATATATATATATTATATATATATATATATATATATATATATATATATATATATATATCCTGTGTCGGAAAAGGCCAGAGACCCTAACGGAACCAGGTTTAGGTATCCCAAATCCAAATCGTTTAAAAATCAAGTGCCGACAGGAGCCTATGCACTGGGTTTGAAAGCGCTCCAGGCTTTACAGAAATACATTTAAGAATGA
>SEYY01021215.1:20000-45000 GCA_009176605.1 Armadillidium nasatum | reverse complement strand
TAAAGTCGTCGGCATAGGAGTGGATAGGTGATGAATGATAGATAGACAGATGGCCATTAACAAAAAGAAGAAACAGAGTTGGAGATACGACATAACCTTGAGGAACATTAATATTAATAGATTTAAAGGATGAACGATGACTCTCTACAGCTGCTATATAATGATCGGAAAGGAAAACAAAGATAGGGTTCAAAAGAGAGAAATTTAGAAGTCAAGAGTTTTGTGCCAGACTCTATCAAATGCTTTCGGTATTGCCATCGCCACAGCAAAATATTCACAGAAACCACGAAAACCAGAGAGCAAGAATCAGAGACAAGAGAAGTAGGATCAACAAGTAGAACATTCTTAAGGAAAGCCATGATGGCGATCGGATTCATGACTATAGAAGAATTAGATGTTACCAAAGCTTCGTATTAAGAATATAGATTCAAAAACTTTGGAAAGTGCTAACGCCCTTTTTCAGTTTGAATAAGTTTTATTTTGTTTAGTACAATATTTTTTTACTCAGAATTGTAAGAACGGAAGTAAATAATATTGATTGGTTCTTGTTAAGTCTTCAAAATTTAAACTATATATACATACATATATATATATATATATATATATATATATATATATATATATATATATATATATATATATATATATATATATATATATATATATATATATATATATATATATATATATATATATATATATATATATATATATTGCACTGTAGAGTTAATGAAAACACCTGTGGAGTATATTCATGAAGACATTTTAACCTACGTTCAAAAACATTACATGAATCCTCCGCAAGATGGCGTTGTTGACCCAATCTCAGCAGACGACATCGAGCATCCAAAATGGCGTCATATTTCGGAGTGGGAAGAAGTTACTAAGCTTATCAAGTTAATTTTTAAAGATGTGGTAAGAAGATATTTTTATTCATTTCTTTGTATATTTATTGAATACTAATGGTTCGTATTGTTTATAAGAGTTTCGAGTCAGGAATCGTGGAATCATGTTCCAGGAATCGCAGAATCGGAATCAGGAGTCGAAGCCGAGAATTAGATTCCGGAATTGAAATCTAAAAAGTACTAGAATCGGAACTGGAACCGAGAACGGAACTGATATCGAAATCAGAATCGGAATAGGAATTTGGAGTCGTAACCCCAATCGAGTCAGGATAGGAATTGTAGAATCGAACCCGGAACTGAGATGGGAACTGGAGTCAAATTCTTTTACAACCATTGTTTCGCCTCTGAACCTAAATGTAATAGTTAACGCCTGACGTACATTAGCTACATCTTCGTATAAAATTCTTTGAGTGTTTTAGAAATAGCAAAAGAATATATATATATATATATATATATATATATATATATATATATATATATATATATATATATATATATATATATATATATATATATATATATATATATATATATATATATATATATATATATATATATATATATATATATATATATATATATATATATATATATATATATATATATATATATATATATATATATATATATATATATATATATATATATATATATATATATATATATTTTATTTCTCCTCTGGTGGGCAAAGGCCAGAGGCCTACCAATGTTCCACCAGAGTTGGGAGGAAAGTCGGAAGATGGTCAAATTAAAGGCCGACATGACCTGATACACGGCGTTTAAAGGTGCCTAAGTCATAGGAAGTTGGGAAAATAGATGAAGGAAGTGTGTTCCAGACTTTACCAGTAGAGTACATGTAAGATTGAGCATAGCGGTTAAGTCTGGGGTCAGAGGGTTGGACAGAGAAAGGATGAGACTGTGTAGAAAGACGAGTCGCACGAACCCTTCTTAATGGAGGAGGTATGCGACGAGAGAGTTCAGAAGAGCAGTGTCCATTGTAATAGCGATAATATAGAGAGAGTGACGCAACAATTCGACGGGCAGAAAGAGATTGGAGAGAATTAGTGAGAGCAGGAGAGTTGATAAGACGAAAAGCCCTAGACTCCACCTTTTCCAGGAGAGCTGTGTGTGTGGAACCACCCCAGATGTGTGACGCATACTCCATACAGGGGCGAACAACACCCCTATACAGAGCAAGCAACTGGGGTGGTGTGAAGAAATATTGAAGGCGCTTCAGAACACCCAACCTCTTAGATATATATATATATATATATATATATATATATATATATATATATATATATATATATATATATATATATATATATATATATATATATATATATATATATATATATATATATATATATATATATATATATATATATATATATATAATATATAAAAAAAACTTAAAAAAAAAAAAAATTAAAAAAAAAAAAAAAAAAAATTTTTAAAAAAAATATATTAAAGTGTATAAAAATATTTAAAAAGGATTACATATAAAAAACAAAAAAAAAATAATATTTTTAAAATTTATATTTATATATTTCAATTAACATTTGTTTATTTTAATAACGAAATAGAAAACAAATATAATTTCCAATTTTAATTTTTTTTCCATAGTTTCCCTTTAAATATATAAAAAAGAAAATAATTACAAAGAAAATGAAATTTTAGGAGTAACTTTTTTAAATTAAATTTGTTTTTTTTTTCAGTGTATTTAGAAATTTTGTATATATTGTTGGGAATTTCTGTGGTGTGAAACCCCTGAAAACCCTTAAGGCAGATAATGTTGCTGCTTTGCTAAAATAAAACCTAATTCTCTTAAAATTTAGCCTACAAATTAATAAAAAGAAATTAATAAAGAACTCACCATTTAAAATATTCTGCAAAATTCTAACATAAAATTCGATTTACTTTGTTTCCAAGAATTAAATACTTGGATGTTCGGCTTATTCGTTAAAGCTCATAAGTAAATTTTTATAAGTAGTAAATTCGGTAACTTTTCAGCCAAGTAGGAATATAGACTTAAACCCAACAAGCAAGAACTCTCAAAAACTCTGCTCAAAAACCTAAGGCCCATTTATACAGTAAAGTCTGGTCAATCATTCAATTCAATCTAATACATTAACTCAACCCAATCAATCAAATAAGTCAATTTAATTCAGATAGTAAATAATTGTTATAAGGGTTGAGTAGGTCAAGTTAGGCCCAAACTTTCTTATAAAGCTCTATAAGTTTTCCAACCCTAAGGGTTAAAAAGTATATATAACTACAAAATGGCTATAAGAAATTTAAATGTTATTTAAGGAGGAAAATACTCATTTTCTCGACGATTTCTTCAAGTATAAGAGTATTCTTTAGTTAAAATATTTAAAACATAATTGTAAAAGTTAACTTACTTTATCAACGGGAAAAATGCAAGTAAGTGAAACGTTTTTCAAGAAGAGCTAACATGAGCATGAAAAAATGTAAATGTTGCCGTTCTATAAAACATTTTTAAGTTAAGGGCGTATTTGATACTTTAAAAATCTATTAATTAAATATAAAATATTTAATTAAATCTAAAATATAAGAATTTTCATATATATATATATATATATATATATATATATATATATATATATATATATATATATATATATATATATATATATATATATATATATATATATATATATATATATATATATATATATATATATATATATATATATATATATATATATATATATATATATATATATATATATATATATATATATATATATATATATATATATATATATATATATATATATATATATATATAGGCATCACCAGCTTCCAAGCTAAGGGGGAGAGGCAACTTAAAATTTTATAGAACTTAGAGGTGTAGAAGCAGACATATTAAACAAGAAACATTTATATGGATAAGGAAATAATTAATATTTAATTAATTTTTATTTAATTAATAAGATAGAATATCAAATATATGAAATGATGAAAAATTCACAGGAATGGAACAGTTGCAAATAATTGATATTATTAAAAAAGTAATTTTCTTGAACAAATTTATCAACTACTGTTTGAATAAAGTAATCAAAATTGTCAAACACAACTTTTCAGTGAACACTCATCATAGTCAGCCCGTTTAACATGTCCTCTCCAATAGTGCTTCGTAGTTCGTAGCCAAGTCTTGATCCTTCGCTCAGTACTGAAAGAGCGCTCTATTGTACTAGTAGTATGCACGCAAATGCAGAAAAGACCGTTAGGGACAGGTTGCCAGATTTTCTCGAGGTAGCTAAATCTGGCACCTACCGAAAGTGCAAACTATACTACTTGTAATGGTGGTGCATGACTGGGCGAGTAGTTATCAGTAGATCCCTTGTTCGTCAAGATGTTTTAGTTCTTCACTACTCAGTTTCTTGTCCTTCCAAATTTTGTATCAAAGTTTCAGCTCAGTTTCTAGACCATCAATATGGTTAAAGCTGTAAAATGAAACTGCCTTTTCCTTTTAATTCATCCATTGTCATGAGTAACATGTGGAAAGGATGTAAATATATCAACGCAAAGGTAAGGTGTATTTTCAGTAGAAAACCAGTAATTCTAAAGAAGACTCAATACAGATTCGGAATTTATTAAGGATCTTCTCCAGAATTGTAATGCTGCTGAACACAAAATCTAGAATCTAGAAATACAGATCAACATTAAAAAAGAAGCCCATGGATGGAATAACAAAGCAGTTCTTATCTACAAATTAAAAGAGCCAAGGCAGTGAGTGAGATAACCTCGTATCGGCATGAGAAATGGGAGAAAATGATGATCGTAACCCGCCAGTCCCGCCCTCGCTATATATATATATATATATATATATATATATATATATATATATATATATATATATATATATATATATATATATATATATATATATATATATATATATATATATATATATATATATATATATATATATATATAATATAATAATAATAATAATAATAATAATAATAATAATAATAATAAATAATAATAATAATAATAATCAGGAAAACGGAACGTTCGTTGAAATTGGATGTGGCAGTGGTGACGTTATGTCCATGACGTCATGGCTTGAAAAAGACAAATTATGGCGTGGTTTTCTCGTCGAACCAAATCCTCTCATTTATAAGAATTTAAGAAGGAGAAGAAAGTCTATGGCAGCAAATCTTTGTGTCTCTAGAGACAGTTCTATTTATAAGGTGAGTTCTACTACTACTACTACTACTACTACTACTACTACTACTACTACTACTACTACTAATAATAATAATAATAATAATAATAATAATAATAATAATAATAATAATAATAATAATAATAATTAATGAAATTAAATATCAGTTTTACATGCTGCAAGTTATGACGAAGTTTGCAACTTCCCAAATTCAAGTAAAAATATATAAATGACGAAATGCAGTGTAATATAAGTCTGTATAACGGTACTTTGCGAGTTCGATGACGTAAACGCGATTTCAAACAAAATCAGTGTGTGATTTATCAATTGATTAAAATCTGGCAACTTTTTCAAGAATGTAGAAAATTGGATGACGTTAATTCCTCTTTTATTTTATTCTTTGAAATTGGGAAGTAGCAACCTATGTCAGAATTAAAGGCATTCAAAATTGCTATTCGATTTTATTACTTATTATATCTACAATAAATGAAGAAAACGCTGTAATGACGTCATCAGTTTTCTTACATTCGCCAAAGAAAGTTGCTTGATTAAAATCAATTAACCAATCATAGCTTCAAATTTCTTCAAATCGCGTCTACGTCATTAGAAACTCACAAAGTACCTTTATCCAGATTTTTACACCATTGAAGTTCATTACTTTGAATATTTTTACTTTGTTTCATGCATTATAAAATGTGTGAATTTTGCTTTCCCTAAGAACGCGTGCGGTCCGGACGGAATCCCTTGTGAGGCCTTCAAAACTTGCTTCCATGGTTTCACCATAGTATAAATATATTATTTATACTATGGTTGCACCATACTATAAATATATTATTTATACTATGGTTGCACCATAGTATAAATATATTATTTATACTATGGTTGCAAACTGCATTAATAAACTATTTCATCTCTAGTCTATCAACTTTGAATTTTCCTTAATGCATATATATATATATATAATATATATATATATATATATATATATATATATATATATATATATATATATATATATATATATATATATATATATATATATATATATATATATATATATATATATATATATATATATATATATTTTTTTTTTTTTTTTTTTTTTTTTTTTTTTTTTTTTATTTAGTTATATATATATATATATATATATATATATATATATATATATATATATATATATATATATATATATATATATATATATATATATATATATATATATATATATATATATATATATATATATATATATATATATATATATATATATATATATATATATATATATATATATATATATATATATATATAGACAGAATTCTGGATCCCGAAGACAGGTCATGAAATTGAAGAGCCCTTCAAGACAGTTGCTGAGACGAGTGGACGGGAAATTAAATACGTTGATAAAATGGTTTGTCTGTCTGTCTCTAAGCTTGTTTATCTGTCTGTTTGTTCTGTGACTCTCCATCTGTCACTCTATCTGTCTGTGACTCTCCATCTGTCACTCTATCTGTCTGTTTGTTTGTCTGACTCCATCTGTCACTATCTGTCTGGGACTCTATCTGTCACTCTATCCCGTCTGTTTGTTTGTCTGTGACTCTCCATCTGTCACTCTATCTGTCTGTTTGTTTGTCTGTCAATCTATCTGTCTGTATGTGACTCTCCATCTGTCACTCTATCTGTTTTTTTCGTGAGTGTGTTTATTCCTTTAGATCTCTCTGCTATATAAATACCATTGCTACTACTATGACTACCATTATTTGATATCATTACTACTACTACTACTACTACTACTACTAGTAAGATCACTTTAAAAAATATTACTACTATTACTAAGTTTATTGATAACAATGCTGATACTATTACTGCAATTATCTTTGCTACTACTACTACCATTAATAATAATGATAATAATAATAATAATAATAATAATAATAATAATAATAATAATAATAATAATAATAATAATAATAATAATAATAATAATAATAATAATAATAATAAGAAAAAGTTAATAATAATAAATAATAATAATAATAATAATAATAATAATAATAATATAATAATAATAATAATAATAATAATAAATAATAATAATAATAATAATAATAATAATAATAATAATAATAATAATAAAGAAAAAATTCATAATAATAATAATATAAATAAATAATTCTTATTAAACTCTTCTTAAAGGAAATAGATCAAGGAACGATAATAACTGTCCAGTGTTTGTCCTTAAAATTTCTGCTGATTTCAGCGTTTCCTCAAATAAGGACAAACCATCCTAAAGGACAGACACTTTTTGTTCATTTTTTTGTGATAGACACAAACGGAGGTGAAGAAGAATTCCTGGAATCTATTTTGGCTCTTCAATGGATTCAAGTTGGGGTAATTTAATTTTTTTTTCATTAAAGTCCGCCGTACATTAGCTACATTTTAGTATGAAATTCGTCTGGAATTTCAGAAATACCTAAAAAGTTATTTAAAAAAATATATATATAGGTAAATTAAAGTAAAAAATTAAAAAAAATTAAATTAAAGTTAAAAACTGACCAAAAAGTTTCACTGCTCCTCAAACTTAAAATTAATATCATTTTATGTAATTTGGACTGATACAGATGTAAATTCGAAAGCATATGCCAATACTGATAAAGATTCATATACAGATAATTAAAATTTTATTATTATTTATTTTATAATTAAAATTTTTTTTTTTAATTTAGTAAAAATACTGATAGATTCGGATTCGAGGACAGATATATATGATACAGATATTGATACTGATATAGATATTTAATATTCTAATCTAATACAGATTCGGATTCGAGTTCAGAAACATATGATAGAAATACAGATATTAATACAGATACAAATGATACAGATATAGTTATTTAATATTCTAATCTAATACAGATTAGTTTTCGAGTACAGATACATATGATATAGATGCAAATGATACAGATATTGATACAGATACTGATACAGATATTGATACAGATACTGATACAGATATTGATACTGATACAGATACAGAAATTCAATATTATAATATTATATATTTTAATAATGATTTTTTTATTTCTTTTTTCAGGTATTTTTGGTGAAAACTTTAAGTTCTTTCGAAAAACATCACGTGACCACCATCAGTCGCCATCAAAATTTAACGATTCTCTACGACCAAAATTATTTCCTAAATTACATATTTTTAGTCAACGAAAATATGGTTTCAATTAAAGATTTATAATATATATATTATTTTTATTATCTGTTTACTTTATATGTACTGTAAGGAATATTTATTATGTTAAATAAATACTTTGTATGTGGGCATAGAATGACGTCACAAGTACTCATCGGGGCTCAAATACTATTAGTATTACTCTAAGGGGTAATGAGAAAAGATATACATGAAATTTCTTTTATGTATATCTTGTCTGGTGGGGGTGGACCAGAGGCCTACCAATTTCCACCAGAGTTGGGGGGGAAAAAGTTTTAAATCTGGTCCTTAATGCCCGACATGACCCGATACACGGCGTTTAAAAGTGTGCAAGTTAAAGGAAGTTGGGAAAACAGATAAAAGGAGTGTGTTCTAGACTTTACCAGTAGAGTACATGTAAGAGTGAGCATAGCGGTTAAGTCTGGAGTTGGAGTTGGACAAAGTTAGGGTGAGACTGTACTGTGTGGAAAGGCGTGTTGGTGGGTGAAGTCACGAGGGATTAGCGTACAGACATATAGGAACTACGTATATATATATATATATATATATATATATATATATATATATATATATATATATATATATATATATATATATATATATATATATATATATATATATATATATATATATATATATATATATATATATATATATATATATATATATATATATATATATATATATATATATATATATATATATACCCACGTATATATGTAAGATGAATAATTTTTGTATAGTGATGGTGTAAACGTGTAACCTATACATCTTATTCCTCTTCTCTCTACTTCGCGTGTCATTCATATAAAAGGAAAAAAATGTGATGTGTGACAATGATAAAGAGGAGAGTCGTCGTAAATATCTTACACTATCTTTGAAAGAGAGATGCGAAATAATGAAATTTCGAAAAATAAAAATAAACTTAATTTGAGTATAAGTAAAAGGGGGTTGGGGGATGGATTGAAGGAGGGATGATTTGGAATGAGTTTAACAAAGATGGAGAGAGGATAAGAGAGAGAGAGAGAGAGAGAGAGAGAGAGAGAGAGAGAGAGAGAGAGAGAGAGAGAGAGAGAGAGAGAGAGAGAGAGAGTAAACCATAATATTTAAGTATTGAGATACGAGTGCATGTAAATGTTTGTTCATATAAATGCTCGAGTTTATATATGTGCATATGTGTGTGTGTGTGTGTGTGTGTGTGTGTGTGTGTGCATGCGTACGCATATAAATTTCGCCTCTTTTAAATAGCTCGCAGAATATTATTTTTTAAAGTAATGTTTACCCTGTGGTTGAGTACACTCGGGAAGGCCCTTTGAGAAGAGTCTGCATGGCAGTTGCTTATGAGCTTTCTCTCTGCGATTTCCTTTTGAACTGTAGTGGGGCAGAGGTAACACTCTTTCTTTTGAGATAAATGGGCACGGTTCAAATACACATATAGGAGACTTTAATACTACATTTGAATACATAATAGTCTGTAAGCTATTTAAGTCAAATTTATGTCATAAATCTTCGGGCAAGACATATATATATATATATATATATATATATATATATATATATATATATATATATATATATATATATATATATATATATATATATATATATATATATATATATATATATATATATATATATGGTACAGCGATACAATGATGTGTAACACTATATACAATCGTTATACCTTTTTGTTTAACTCTATATAAATCTAATTTGTAAAATGTAAAAAGAAATACGAAGTAAAAAACTGCTTACCTTGCTTTACTCACCTCTCAACAATTTAAGTTATTTTTACCCAATTATAAACAGGTATACAATAAATGCAGGACCGGCATCGAACGGCATCTTCTCTCCAAAGTGAATGGAACGGTTTGAGACACCTCACCCAGTGGGTCCACCAATCACCTATCTGTGTTAAATTGAATTACATATATGAATATACATTATGTATGTGAGGGAAAGACACTGAGATAAGCTGCGGCTCCTCCCAGTTGCGGTTGGGAACTCTATACTCAGCATGCCATGCATTTACAAAAAAAAAAATTAAATAATTGACGATGAGTAAGACCTGTCTATATCAAATGTCGAGTCCGAAAGCTCCAGGGATACATTACAATACATCAATGAATTTGATGGCGAGAACGAATAAAAAAAAAAAAAATTTTTTTTAATTTATTTTCATTTTTTTATTTTATTATTTTTTATTTATATTTAAAAAATTATTAATATTTTTATTTATTTTATATATATTATATATATAATATATATATATATATATATATATATATATATATATATATATATATATATATATATATATATATATATATATATATATATATATATATATATATATATATTATATATATATATATATATATATATATATATATATATATATATATATATATATATATATATATATATATATATATATATATATATATATATATATATATATATATATATATATATATATATATATATATATATCTCTCTGGTGAGCAAAAGCCAGAGGCATACCATATTACCACTAGGGTTGGAAGGAAGTCAGAATCATAACCAGTTAATGGCTGACATGTCCCAATCGATAATACGCGTTTGATGGCGGGCAAGTCATAGGAAGTTGAGAAAATAGAAAAAGGAAAGTGTGTTCCAGAATTTACCAATAGAGTACATGTAGGATTGAGAATAATTATTAAATTTGGGGTCAGAAAGTTGGACAAAGAAATGATGAGACTTTATAGAGAAACATGTCGTATGCGCCCTTCTCAATGGAGGAGGTATGCGACGTGAGAGTTCAGAAGAGTAGTGTCCATTTATAATAGCGGCAGAGACTGCAGAGAATTAGTGAGAGCGGAAGAGTTGATAAGAAGAAAAGCCCTAGACTCCACCTTTTCAAGGAGAGCTATTAGGACAGGTCCCTCAGATATATATATATATATATATATATATATATATATATATATATATATATATATATATATATATATATATATATATATATATATATATATATATATATATATATATATATATATATATATATATATATATATATATATATATATATATATATATATATATATATATATATATATATATATATATATATATATATATATATATATATATATATATATATATATATATATATATATATATATATATATATATATATATATATATATATATATATATATATATATATATATATATATATATATATATATATATATATATATATATATATATATATATATATATATATATATATATATATATATATATATATATATATATATATATATATATATATATATATATATATATATATATATATATATATATATATATATATATATATATATATATATATATATATATATATATATATATATATATATATATATATATAATATATATATATATATATATATATATATATATATATATATATATATATATATATATATATATATATATATATATATATATATATATATATATATATATATATATAATATATATATATATATATATATATATATATATATATAAAGAAGAAATAATAAAAAATTATGCAAAATATCAAAGAAATTTTTAATAACAATTATACATTAAAAAGAATCGTAAAATAAAATTTTTTTTTTTTTTTTTCTTTTTGTTTTGGTTTCTGAACAAATGAAGAATTTCAAATATTTTCTCTTGTCTTTTAGATGTTAAGATTAACTCATTCCAGAAAGTGCTTCAAAGTGTTAATAAGTTTCTTTCTCTAAGTTATATATATATATATATATATATATATATATATATATATATATATATATATATATATATATATATATATATATATATATATATATATATATATATATATATATATATATATATATATATATATATATATATATATATATATATATATTATTGATGGCAATATACCCCAAAAAAAATTCCGATTCCGATACCGATTCCAGAAAAATTTCCGATACCGATGCCGATTTTCTCACCACTGTGAAAGAGTAAGAATATACTTTTAAAAAAAACCTGTAATAGAAATCTGTTTTTATATTAGACACAATTCCATAAATTGAAGTTTACCGTAATAAAGAGTTACTGCACATACCTTAGTTCAAACACTTCCTTTCTATTTAGTTACATTTTATAAAACTATAAATATTATTTAATTTAATATTATAAAGTACTATTGCAAATTAAATAGGAAAAAAAAGTAATAAAACAGTAAAGACTAAAATTTTATTTTATTGAAAGAATGTAACAGAGTAACATATTTCCATTTTTAAAACTATAAACTTAATATATCTATGAATAACCATTAACCACAATACATCTTATAACTGAAAGCTAAATTTTGAATATATATATATATATATATATATATATATATATATATATATATATATATATATATATATATATATATATATATATATATATATATATATATATATATATATATATATATATATATATATAACCTTTCCCACAATCGTGGGTTGGTGTCTACTGCAGGCTACATTCATTCAAACACTCACCCCTTCACCAATCTTTTTCATACATTCTTATCCACCGTCAACCTCAAACCTTCCTCCCAGTTCATCCCTCTATGGTTGCCAAGGCGTCCTCTAAGAAGCCGGGAGTACTTTTCAGGTTGAGAATTTTTTCCTTCTGATCAGTTACTCCAATTATATAAGGGTCTTATTCGCCCTTGTATGGAGTACTGTTCTCACATCTGGGGGGGGGGGTGGCTCCTGTTCCTCCTCTCTTCTTGATAGGGTTGATTCTAAAGCTAAAAGATTTACAAACTGTTCCCTACTTTCAGACTTTCTTGACACTCTATCTCTGTGACGTGACGTTGGCCCACTATCACTTTTCTATAAGTACTACAATGGCAGGTACTCGAGGGAATTGACCTCTCGCATTCCTCCACCGTTGCGTCGCCCTCGTTGTACAAAGGGTGCCCTGCCACGAACTTTGTGTGGATACTGGAAACCCCAGGCTTGCCCGATGTGGTGTCTCCTCCTTTCCAGCCACATCTGTTCTCTGGAATTCTCTACCTTCATCTATTTTTCCTCCTGTATTTAATTTTCTTCTCTTCAAGTCTTCCGTCTGTGTCCACCTGAGGGATGTGTTGGGTTAAAGTTTGAGTGGGGTTCCTTCTTCTTTTCTTTCTGTATACGCCCCTCCTTGAAAAGGGCTCTGCCTGTGAGTGGTGTTGAACTTTATATATATATATATATATATATATATATATATATATATATAATATATATATATATATATATATATATATATATATATATATAATATTAAGAATTATGTATGTTTGTTTTGAGCACATTATAATAGTATTTATAAATATCCTTATATTATCCTTATTATTCCTTTATTATTATTTTAATTAGGTATATGCCTTATCATATTTCTTACGAGATTTTGCATGTACAGTGTTTCTTTGTGCGCATCTTTGTGAGTGTGTGTGTGTGTGTATGATCATGGATGTATGTTTCATTTCCTCAATGTTGATTTTTATAAGTGAAAATAAAATCTCAAAAATTTAAATAAAAGAAAAATAAGAATTTAAAAAGAAAAAATAAAACTAAAAATTTTTAAACAGAAAAGAAAATAATGAAGAAAAATATACGTTATTAAAAGTATGAAAGAATAAATATTATCAATGAAGGTTTTAAACATAGAATGACAACTGGTTATTCTAGCAAATTGCATTAACATAAGTTATGATAATAAGGTTACATCCGCATATATCAGTGTAATCATCAGGGTTAAAAATAGCAAGATAACATTTTATCTGGTATCAGATAGTACCAATATGTGCTTGAGATATAAAGTTAAATATTAAATCTGAGTCTGGCATCTCTATGATATGTATATGAAATAATATCAACGAAAGCATTTAAGGCAAAATAAACTATAAATTGGTAAAATCTATGACAAAAATATTGTTTTAAAAGGTAAGGAAAAAAAAGTTTAATTTAAGGCTTTGTACTCCCCTGCACTCAAAAATGGACGAACGGAAGGGGCTGCTGCGTTCCGTGCCTCTGTGCACGTCAAGTCAAACCCTCCAAGTTAGAAAGAATAGGAGGTCTCCGATCTCTAGAAACTACGAAAAAAGGAAGCTCCTTTTTTTAAACCTACTAGCAAGGAACATAGGAGGTCTCCGACCTCCAAATCTAAACCCGAAAGAGGAAGCTACGTCTTCCAAAACCAACGAGGAAGGAACAAAGAAGGGCTCCGACCTCCAAAACCATTCAGCTCCATCTTCCCAAACACTTCAAGAAAGTGAAAAATAGTAAAACTTTAAAGTTAAATAATAAAAATAGAGTTTAAGGTACAGGCCCCCAAACCCCTTTAGGGGGAATACTCTCCTCCACCAGGAGGAGCTTAACACTCCGGTGGCCTTTAACAAATCTCTAGGGAAAAGAAAAGAATATTTACCAGAAAAATAACCACGAAGAAATTTAAGGTTGCCAGATTTAGCTATTTTTTGAACAGAACCCTGCATCTGTCAAAAGTGCGTCCACTACTACTACTCACACCATGATCTACCTTTTACACCTTTTACCTTGACGCTATCTACTGCGAATTCGAATATATAAACCCCCCAAAAATGGTATATATATATATATATATATATATATATATATATATATATATATATATATATATATATATATATATATATATATATATATATATATATATATATATATATATATATATATATATATATATATATATATATATATATATATACATATCAGTGCTTTTAAATTAATCCAGGTACCTTAACACTGGAAATACTTATAATGCAAATAATGAAAATGATCAATTTCAGTCATTACAAAAAAGTTCTTTCATGTTTTTCAATTTTCGTTATTTCCTATATTATCATAGAATCAATTGGAAAGGACGTAGCCACACACGTAAGATTTATTTAATTATTATTATTATTTTTATTTATTTTTTAAAGTTGCTCCGGAGTCGTCAACTTCCATTTTTGTGACGTCATCGCTAGGGGTTGATATTTTATAGTTTTCAACTATAGTAAGTAATCATTTATTCTTCAACCATTTATCTGACTTATAAATCCAATAAATGGAGTCAGAAAATTCATATCAAGTAATTAAGGTAAGCTGTTTTCCATTATTTTATATCCTTTTTATTTTACATTATTGATATTTTCTTTCGATTATCTTTCTCAACTGTATGTTGTTTATGGGAACAAAGCGTATATCGTATAAATACATAATTAGCATCATGGCAATTAACTCGCAGAATTATATCATACATTTTAAAGTATGCTATAACTCTCACAGACTATTTTCACATAGAAAATTAATGGACCGCCATTGGACTCGAACCAGCAACCTTTAAGATGGCAAGTCTGACGCGTTGACCACTAGGCTATGGCGGTTCAATAGTCTGTGAAAAGTTATCGCACACTTTAAAATGATGATTAACTGTGTGCGAGAAAGGGATTCGACCTCTGACCTTGTTGCCCTTTGCTTGAGTTACGGTCGGGGAAGTCCTATGGAATTGACGTTATGACTGTAGATCATGAGTAGTTCAATTGAGATTTCTTTTTGAACCACCATACCTGGTGGTCAACGCGTAAGGTTGCTGATTCGCATCCAATAGCAGACATTATATATATATATATATATATATATATATATATATATATATATATATATATATATATATATATATATATATATATATATATATATATATATATATATATATATATATATATATATATATATTTAGGTGAAAAGTTATTTTTAATGAAATCTTTTAGGGGATGTTAGGATATTTTTGTGCATTCAAAATTTGACGCACGAACTGAACTTGTGCTTAGGGATGGTTAGGTATGTTTAGGTTAATGATGGATCTCATGTCCTATTTTTTCATTTGCGGATGCGGATATAAAATTTTCGTGCGGATGAGGATGTAGAATTTTCGCAAGTGCGGATGTGGATGAGGATGTAGAATTTTCGCAAGTGCGGATGTGGATGAGGATGTAAAATTTTCGCAAGTGCGGATACGGATGCTGATGTTAATTTTGATGAGGATGCTCCTCATATGCGGATGCAGATGCCATTACTATATATATATATATATATATATATATATATATATATATATATATATATATATATATATATATATATATATATATATATATATATATATATATATATATATATATATATATATATATATATATATATATATATATATATATATATATATAAAATGTTTTTTTCAGTTGTTGAATCCGTTAAAAAGCAGCACAGTTAAAAGTAAACAAACCAAATTTTTCGGGTGAGTACATATATATATATATATATATATATATATATATATATATATATATATATATATATATATATATATATATATATATATATATATATATATATATATATATATATATATATATATATATATATATTATATAAAAACCCAATAATAAAACGGAAAATTGTTTGGCAAACGTTTTCGGATCAAGTCCCTTCTCTTAAACAGTCGCTGTATTTAATTCCTTCTTGATCAATAGGTTTGGCAGTCTCGCGCATTATGGTTTTTCGCAAGGAGAACGTTAACCCCCATCCTTTGCTTTCGTGGGGGAAGGGGTTTTGCGATCACTCTGGGATCGTGCTAACGTTCAAACATACTCTTTGCGACTCGAACTATTCCTTCTATTGGTGCGTTCTCGATCATAGTTTGCAGTGAAATTTGTATGGAGATTGGCATTTCTGATAAAAACAGTTCTCTCATGAACTTTGCGTCGTTGTTCAACAATAAAGAATAATTAGAGTGCACGAAGGCACCTCTAACTCGTTTCAAATATTCGAAGGTCTCTCGTCTGGCTTTATCTCATATTGGAAAACCGATCTTACACTTTCTCTAAGGTATGGTGCATACGTGGCTTTTCTGTCCTGTAGTAAATCACTGTAACAATTATTGCTCAAAGGGAATTTTAATTTAGCAATTAGGATAGTGGGTAATATAGTAGATAACAATTTTACCATCTCTTTAGGATCATGAAAGGAATATAATTTAAATATATTGTTTACGTTATTTACCCAGTTGATTGCGTCTGATTCGTCAAATCTGGACAAATCGCTTGAATATAGTGGCCGCTGGTAGGTTGACTTCTTTCGTAGAGGAGAATTAGAGGACATGGGAGATTTTATTCTACTGTTCTTGAGTCTTGAAGTTGAGACCCGGAGGGGGGGAAATTATCCTCCCTCTCGCTAGGAGAATAGTTGTCGATTGGTGGTAGAGAGGGCATTTCCTTTTTGTTGGGTACTTTAACGTCTTTGGGGAGGTTCTTTTTCCCCTTTCCCCTAATGAACTTTGCTTTTGGGAGAATTTTACTAATGCGTGGCATTAACCTTTTCCTTGGGATCTCTTTGAAATTACACTTTCCTCTATTTTCTTAGGTGTCTGTTTGTACTTGTACAAAAGGAAAATGTACACTTCACTGATTACCACTACATGAACTAGATGGACATCAGAGAGCTTAGATGCGTCCAAGAGAACGTTGTCCTTTATAACATTTCTCCAAGGGTATCTTTCGAAAACGGCTCGGTGATGGTATGGGCTATTATAAGTTTGAAAGCTCACACGGAGTTGCATTTAATGGAAAGAGTTACTTTAACGGCAGAAAGATATGTGGACAATATCCTTCTGGAATATTTAGTTCCTTTTACACTTTTTACAGACGACACATTCATATTACTCCACGACAAGGCCAGACCGCACACTGCAGCAGTTTTCCTCCTGTACTTTGAAGATGTGAGAGTACACCTGCCCGTATATATCAGAAAACGGAACTAAAATCCTATAAAACATATTTGGGTCATATTGGAAGGCGTATCAGAGCCTGGACACCTGGTCCGTTAAAACTTAGGGAGCTGGCTTAGTCCGTTAAAATTTAGGGAACTGGCTGACTCGTTGACAAAGGAATGAAACAATTTCCCGCGAGACGCCATCACTATGATCGTCATCAAAGCTTAAAAGGTCGGAGGAAGGATGAAGGGTCAGAAAAGGCGCTACAAACCATTAATTAGAGATTATATAACTTTCTGTTTTGTCTTTTGCAGTTTTTATTGTTACATTACACTGTGAATTTTCAATCTTCATAGTTTTCCTCATCATTACTTCTGTTCCTATCAAATTTTAGTAACTCCTGCAAGACAAACCTTCTTTAGGTAAATAATTTTTCTACGACATCTAACAACAAACTTTCACTTTCAATTCAAGCACGTTGTGGTGTCATTTTGCTATAAATATAAATGCGTTGATTTGGTCTAAGAGCTTTTCTATATATATATATATATATATATAATATATATATATATATATATATATATATATATATATATATATATATATATATATATATATATATATATATATATATATATATATATATATATATATGTGTGTGTGTGTGTGTGTGTGTGTGTGTGTGTGTGTGTGTGTGTGTGTGCTTAACTTAATTCTCACTTTAAACAATAAATTATCAAAGACTATAATCATTTAGAAACAAATTTAATAAAAAATAAACCTTATTAACTCAGTACATGTGATTTTTGTTGCAGAGAATTCTCATTCACATGCAGTGAAGAAGTTACAAATCTTGGGTTCCACCAGAAGGTTATATCATATTCCTTTTTGAATACGTCAAAGAGATATTGGATAGGTTTCAATGAACTCATGCAGAACATCTCGGTATTTTACCCAGGTTGGAGGGTTCGCGTTTATGCTTCATCGCCTGATATATCATTTCTTCAATCAATTATGAAAAATTGGACATTCGTTAATTTTTGTGATATTGATAATCTTCCTCCACCGATTTACTCCGTCAGATTTTATCCTGTTACAATGTGGAGATTTGCTCCTTTGGGGGACGATCAGGTGGATGTCATGCTATCAAGGGATCTTGATTCAGAGGTATGATGATTTCATATAAAAGGTGAATGATATGAAATGTTTTGTATTGAGATAAATTCTGAAACACAGTCAAATTGAGATAATTACCTCGTCTCTTATGACAATTTTTCAATTAGATTTTTCACTTCTTACTCTCATTAGTTAAAAAACTTATAAAAGCAAACTAAAAAAATACTAAACTTTTAGCAGAGTATGATAATTTTATCCAAAATAAGAAGTAAGCTAAAATTTTCCGTTTCCCAGTCTATCATAAAACATTTTGAGAATCCTTTCACCACCCACACTTGTGCTTCTAAATGAATGATAATCCTGTACTTCAAAATTACTGATATCCAACTTTTAAAATTTAATTTTGCATATACAGTAATGAAAGATTTAATACAAATGCTTTTTATGCTTAGAGATTTAAGAATATTTTAATATATTGTTTAAGAACACATTGAAAAAATCTTGATTCAAATATTTCCCTCGCAATTCAAGATAGACTTCAAGTGCAAGTGGGAAAATCAATTCAAAGACACTTTGAATAAATGAAAAACTGCCCCAATTTTATTTGAAAATATCTTAAATAAACACTGAATTATTATCTGTCGTTCTTCTACAAAGCTTCTGAAGATGATGAATATTTTTGCCGCCTCCAAATTCACCTCCACCTTCATAGTTCTATAATTTTAGGGGTCTAGCTCCGGCGTAGGAAGCCTTTATTTGGATTTACAGTTTACAAATCAAACTATTTTATAGTAATTTTTTGTTTCTTTTTGGCCCCAACTTTTGTTTCAGCTGGAAAAAAAAAATTAATGAGCCTCAACCATAACATTGCTGCTGTATGGCAACCTTGGTTTTAGATATCAAAAATTCATCAAATTTGTAAAACGATTAAAATACTATACATAAACCTCAGGGTAGGAGAGCGCCTCCAGCTCTCGGAGAAAGCGGTTTGCTTGCTCTGAACTGGTGGTGGCCTGAAGGGCAGTTTTTTGTCTGCCAGAAGGGACGGTATATGACCTCGTAGTTGAAGTCCGCTCTCAGAAACAAAAACAAAACAAAAACAAAAAAAAAAAAAAAAAAAAAAAAAAAAAAAAAAACCTCGGGGTAGGACAAAGATGAAGCTATTCTTTCACAAAATATAGTTTTGTGAAGAATTTTGTTGAAATAAGTTGTTCTAATGTTTGTGTCTAAGAATTTTTAAAAAAAACTTTCTTATTTTTCTTATTTTCTTATTTTAACATTTTATTTGTTCTAAAAAAATAGATTTTGAAAAGAGAATATGATGCTGTTTCCGAGTGGCTGAACTCGACAAATAAATCTCTTCACATCATGCGTGACCATCAGCTTCACTGCGTTACAATGCTTGGAGGAACGTGGGGAATAAGAGTTACGAAACCATCGGAAAGGAGAAGACTTAGAATCATAAGACAAAAAATGTTTAAGAGTGCGTTTAATAAAACAGAAGAAACAAGGGATGATCAAACTTATTTGACGGTAAATTTTAATGATGACGTATCCGAGTATTTTGTATTTAAGTACAAGATGATGTTACAAAAATATATAAATTTTAATGATAACGTATCCGAGTGTTTTCTCTTTACGTATAAGATAATGTTACAAAAATGTATAAATTTATCATTTCCTAATTTTATTTTGCAAATTATTAATTACACCATCATGTAACAATTTTTTTTAATGTTTATTCACTTGTTAGTATTTTTTTTTTCTTAATTACTTTTCTTAATTTGTTCACTTGTTAGTATGTTTTTTTCTTAATTTTTTTACTTGTTAGTATCTTTTTTTTTAAATTACTTATATACATTTGCTTTCACCCAAAGGAAGTGCTAATGAATTGATTTTGTTTCTATACATATTTATTATTTTTTTCTAATCCGCTATTAAGTGTGTGTGTGTGTGTGTGTGTGTGTGTGTGTGTGTGTGTGTGTGTGTGTGTGTGCTTATGAAGTGCCCCAAAATGGTGTCAGGAAAGAGCGTGAGGTCAATTTGACCGAAGTGATTTGCCTTGCAAATCAAAATCCCGTTCGGCTTAGGTTGCCAGATTTTCTCGAGGTAGCTAAATCTGGCACCCATCGAAAGTGCGCAGTATACTACTGCCATGCATAAAAATTGAATAAGCAATTACTCTCGAAATTGGCGACTGGCATATTTGTAAATTATCGTGAAGTAGATGATTAACACTTGATGTATCTTTTGTTCAAGGATCTTGGGAGGGCTTCAGGCAAGATCAGTATTCTTGGTGGGTAAGGTAAGAGGATTAGATATAGAGAAAGAGATCCCTGCCTGATTCATCTGATAGATTCTCTTTAAAGAATTATGTAAAATGTTCTCACATTTTTATTTTTTTTTAAATTGGATGAAAATTAAAAAACTTTTTTTCAAAATTTCCATCCAGGTAATAAATTTTATTTAATATCTGAAATTGCCAATTAAACTGAGGAAAAGTTGAGATGTTTTGTTGTTCCATTGATTAATAATAATCTGAAGTGAAAGTGATTTTCCAACAGACTTAATAGAAAGATTATAATAATTTAAAATAGATCCAGTTTAGCGATTCAAGACCGAAAACAATGTCCAGTTTATGGTCCAAAACTTTTTATGTAATTAAAAAGTTCACATCTCACGGGCATTGCCCTATTCTAAAAAAGGAGCTTTTCTAGGTAGTGTATACCTAGGATCCCCAAGTGGGATCGACCCGGCGCCCTCAAGCACGTGAGTCAATCACTCTACCGTTTGATCAACGGTAGACGGTAACTATTGAAGAACTAAAGCAAAATGAGTTCTAGAAAGTCCCTTTATGTCCATGTATTTAACCCTCATAACAAATGAGAGGAAGATACTTGAAGGAACAAACCTTTCTGCACTTGGTTTTGATCTCATTTACCGATGAGCAAATAATACACATGTTTATTTTTTATTCATAAGTATTTTCTTATTTATTCAGACGAAAATGTGCATTTTCGCGCATTTCCAATTGGAAATTGAAAAATACGATGGTTAAGTTTGAAGGAAATAATGGTTTTACTCTATGAAACGTAGGCATTATAAATTATGAAATAAAAGTAGTTCCCAAGAATAAAATTTCAATTATTTATCTCTCAGTAAAGAAAATTTATTAATTTTAAATTTCAGTATTTCATTTCTCAAAATATGTTACTAATATTTTGTGGTTTTAAATACGATATTTATTTCATTCAGATAATACTGTGGCCAGAATTCAATACGGATTTCATAGCCCATGATAGTTACTGTTGTGATCGAAGGAAGGGTTCTTCTCCATTTCCCACACGCAGAGAGGATGGGAAATACGTGGGAGCCTCAATGTAAGTTTAAAGACCAATTTTATTATTACAAATATTTTTCATATATTAAATTTAATTAAATAGTATTAGTATTATCGAACTTTCTTTTGAACGGAAATCAAATTTTATTTCTTTTCTCACCACCTTTCTTACCATAGTCCTGTAGGTGCTAGCACCTGTCAGCTGTCTCGAGTCAAGACATGAGTTTCTTGAGTAAGGCAATCAGTTGGTGGCTTGCTAGGCCTATCCCAACCCAGTCGAGACTGGGGCAGAGCCCTACTCAAGGAGGGGTTTTTAAAAAAGTCCTCCTCTATGGGTAAAGATCTGAATGTGCGTAATGAAAATCCAACCTCTTTAGAATAGATTTTAAGTCGTGTAGGCCTAATTTTTGCGATGTTGATGTGAATGATTGAATTTTGAATAAAAGAATTGATTTTGACTGATTTTAAACCTCACACCAATTTAATTAAAATTTAATATTTTTAATATTTTTTTTTATTAATTTTTTTTTTATTAATTTTTTTTTTTATTAAATTTTTTTTTTTTTTGAAATCCGATTTTTTTTTTTTTTTTTTTTTTAAAATTTTTTAACGCAAAATTTCTGAACTTTTTTTTCACAAGCTTAAAATCTCCTCTTCTTCACAAACTCTTCTTAAGAAAATTTTCTCTTCTTTCTCCAATCCTGATGGTAACAAACTCTCCTGATTTTTTTATTCTCTTCTCTTTCCATTAATTCCCCTTCTGGTCTCTTCTCTTTCTCCTGATGTTATTGCAACTTGTTCGAACGACATCCTGATCAATGTTTTATTATTCATGTTAAATGACAGTAATAATTACATGGAAGTTATAATATATATATATATATATATATATATATATATATATATATATATATATATATATATATATATATATATATATATATATATATATATATATATATATATATATATATATATATATATATATATATATATATATATCCTCCGGTAGGCAAAGGACGGAAGCCTACCACATTCCATCGGAGTTGGAAAAAAAACTATCCTGGTCGATGGAGGCATACATCTCCAGATACACGGCGTTTGAAAGTATGCAAGTCAAGGGAAGTTGGGAAAACAGATAAAGGGAGTTTGTTCCAGACTTTACCAGTAGAGTATATGTAAAACTGAGCATAGCGGTTAAGTCTGGGGTCTGAGAATTAAACAGAGAAGCGATGAAACTGTGTAGAAGAAAGGTGTGTGGCTCGAGCTCTCCTCAATGGAGGAGGTATGCGACGAGAGAGTTCAGAAGAGCAGTGTCCGTTGTAATTGCGATAGTATAGAGATAGCATTCGACGGGCAGAAAGAGATTGGAGAGTTAGTAAGAGCAGGAGAGTTGATGAGACGAAAAGCCCTAGACTCAACCTTCTCAAGGAGATGTGTGAAGCATACTCCATACAGGGGCGAACAACACCCCTATAGAGAGCAAGCAACTGGGGTGGCGTAAAATAATTCTGAAAGCGTCTCAAAACACCCAATTTCTTAGAAGCTTTTTTAGAAAAAGAAGTAATGTGATCTTTCCAAGAAAGATCATGAGAAAAAGATACACCGAAAATATTAAGAAGAGAATGTTTGAGTTGTGCGTTTTCAAAGAAGATATCATAGTTGTGTGGAAGATTGTGTCGAGTGGAGAGATAGAAGAACTGAGTTTTTGAGTCATTAAAAACAACCATGTTTTCTCTGACCAAATTTGAAATAAATGAAAAATCAGAGGTTAGTTGCTCCAAGGCTACTCTTCTCGAGTCTATCAACTGCTGTTGGGAGGGACGTCTTTCAAACTGAAAAGAGTAATGAAGGGTGGAGTCATCAACATAGGAGTGGATAAAAGATGAGGTAATAGAGAGAAGGTCATTAATGAAAAGTAGATAAAGTGTTGGGGATAGGACAGAGCCCTGAGGAACACCACTATTAATACATTTAAAGGAAGAACGGTGACCGTATGCAACAGCTGCTATAAGACGACCAGAAAGGAAATTAGAGAGAAGATTACAGAGAAAAGGATAGATACCGAAAGAGGGAAGTTTAGAAATCAAAGCTTTGTGCCAGACTCTATCGAAGGCTTTCGATATGTCCAGCGCCACAGCAAAAGGATTCACCAAAATGCCGAAGAGCGGAGGACCAAGAGTTAGAGAGAAGGGAAAAAAAGATTACTAGTAGAGCGTTCCTTACGAAAGCCATTCTGACGATCAGAGATTAGATTAGAAGAATTATGATGTTTCCAAATCTTCCTGTTAATGATAGATTCGAAACCTTTAGAGATAACGGGGGTCAAAGAAATGGGACGGTAGTTGGAGGGTTGAGAGGTATCCCCCTTT
>SEYY01021215.1:0-15000 GCA_009176605.1 Armadillidium nasatum | reverse complement strand
CTTTTCTAAGAGATCATAACAAAGACCTATTTGCAGTCTTTGGCTGTGATATATTCCATATTTACAGTAAAGAAAAAAGAGAAGGTGGAGTTTCAAACCTCATTAAAAAGAGTCTTAAAGCAAAAGAAATATTCTCGGTCAATGACTCTAATATTGAGGCACTTGTTAGGATTATATCGACCACCACAAGGGAGTAGATTGAAATTTATACGAGCGCTTGATAATGTTTGTAAATAGACATTAAAGAACAGAGTATCCATAATAGCTGGTAACTTCAATATTGATATCTCTATCAGTAAAACTAACTCTTGTGGTAAAGAATTGCTAATTGACAACATGGCATCAAACGGCTTTGTAAACTACATTACAAGCATCACAAGGTCAAATGTGAACAAAACCTCTACTACAGTTGAACACATGAGGTCAAATAATCGTGATAATACAAAATCTCATACGTTATGTACTGATATTTTTGACCACGACCCTTGTGTCTTAATACTTGAATCACGGACTGTTCCACAAGATCATAGGGTTGTAGAATATTGATATGTCTCTGGAAGATCGTAAACAAGATTTTCTTTGCCAAATAAGAAATACAGATTTTTCTTTTGTAGAAAATGTCTCCCAATAGATGAAAAGTTCAAAAATTTCGGCTCCATCCTGTATGATACCTATGATAAAAACTTTCCCAAATGATATTGAAATAAACACTGAGAAAAAAATGAATAAGTGGGTAACAAAAGCCTTGCTCACCTCAATTAGACAGCAACATAAATTGTATAAGAGTGCTAAGACAGGTATTATTCTTCTGAGTATATGCGATAAGTATTGTTCAAGACTGAAAAAAAAGCTGATAAGGAAGGCCAAAGCTGGCTTCTTTCAACAGACCCAAACTAATCCCCATTCCCAATAGAGCATAATAAACGACAATTTAAACTTTTAAAAAGCTAAAGAAATATTCATCAAAGAACTAAGAATAGATACTATAATGACAAACGAACAACATATAGTTGACGAATTGAACTACCACTTCACTGCTGTAGGTGCAAAATTAGCAGCTGATATCAGTAGTTGTGGGCCCATATTGTCGACCCAGAAAAGCCTAACGGGATTTTGATTTGCAATTGCAATTTGAGCTGAGTGATTTGCATTTGCAAATCACTCCGCTTAAATTAACCTCACGCTCTTTCGTGACAGTTTTGGGTGGTTCAGCCCATTGAGATTGAGCAAGTCGGGGGAAGGGGACCCTGGGTTTTATATATTTTATATGCATAAATATTATAATGAAAGAAAAATAATATTAAAATAAAAAGAATATTTACAAAGGTACCGTTATTTCTAACTGTAGCCGATCTCCAGGATAGTTTCTTCTATTCTTCTCCGTCCCTTCGGGAGAGTTTCGCTAGATTCAACAACTCTTAAAATTCTTTAAACAATGAATAACTTTCTAATGAATCTTCAGTTGTACTTTCTTTGGTGAACGTTTTTCTTTTCTTTAATCCAGACATAAATAAAAGAGATCTTTACAGACGAACGGAACAAATAGGTTGTTCTATCTTTTAACCAGCGATAGAGAATGATTTATTCCTCGCCTTATAGCCAAGGAATTTCTCATGTCTAACGACCAAGAGTTGACAACATGCAACATCAACAACATCATCAAAGCTGTTATCATCTATAATTAACCAATAATTTATGATCCAAATTTGAACCCCGATACAGAAATTTTTCTTCCTTTTGTACGTTTGACTCTTATCTACATCTACATCTACATCCTCTCCCAGGAAGGGTTGCTACCCTGTCAGTGGAACCAGCATCTTTCCCCAACTGCTCTTAAAAGTTCTCCCAAAGTCCTCTGAAAGATCATGTATTTCTGTCGTTGGTCTCAATGCTGGTCCTTGAGTCTTATAGAAACTCTCAGGTAGGGTTTTCACCCTTTCAGTAGGACCAGCATCGTTTTCCAGCTAACTTCTAAACAATCTCTTCAAGAGCTCTCCAGAAGATTGTGCTTCTATGAGCTATGGTTCCCAATGCTGGTTCTAGAGTTATTACAAGCCTTTGGCAGAGAATCACAAGGCCGGGTGGCTAGTCGTGTCGTCCTCGTTTTTAGTCTCCTCTATATATATATATATATATATATATATATATATATATTATATATATATATATATATATATATATATATATATATATATATATATATATAATATATATATATATATATATATATATATATATATATATATATATATATATATATATATATATATATATATATATATATATATATATATATATATATATATATATATATATATATATATATATATATATATATATATATATATATATATATATATATTATATATTATATATATATATATATATATATATATATATATATATATATATATATATATATATATATATATATATATATATATATATATATATATATATATATATATTATATATATATATATATATATATATATATATATATATATATTATATTTATATATATATATATATATATATATATATATATATATATATATATATATATATATATATATATATATATATATATATATATATATATATATATATATATATATATATATATATATATATATATATATATATATATATATATATATATATATTAGCAGTATTCCCAGTCCGTGTGGTTTTCTGGTCTACAAATTGGGTGACATTCCCATGTGACTATTTCATCACTTGGACTTTCACTTCCAAATCTGAAAATATATATATATATATATATATATATATATATATATATATATATATATATATATATATATATATATATATATATATATATATATATATATATATATATATATATATATATATATATATATATATATATATATATATATATATATATAATAGCATTGGATTTCCTTCCTTATCTCTGTAAGAATTTTCAAAATATTGATGAGTTTTTGTTACACGTAAATTGTTTCCAGGATACGTGACGGGAACCGAACTCTTCAAGTATCCCACCAACCCCTTTCCCCAACCTCCACCCTTATGAAAAGTGGTTAATTAACTTTATTTATTCCCTGTTAATACTCAAATTTTATTTTCGGTAGTCATATGTTTCAAAAATAAAAGTTTTTATTTTTTATTTTTATGAAGTCGAGCGCTTCTGTCTTCATAAATATGCCCTGCTATTGTGAAGCTGAGCTCTTCGCTCAAATTTTTGCCTCTAATTCAACTGTAGACGATTACGGAGCTATTCTTCCTCCTTCAACTCCCTCCAACTCGTTTAAAATTGTAATTTCTTCTAAAGACGTCATTTTTGCTCTCCTTGAGCAAAGTATTAATGGTATTCCTGCTGTAGTTCTCAAAACTTGTGCTTCAAAGCTTGAACCCTGCCTTGGTAAACTATTTCGTCTTTGTCTCTCTACTTCAACCTTCCCTTCTTGCTCATTCAGCCTGCGCCGAAAAAGGGGGATACCTCTCAACCCTCCAACTACTGTCCCATTTCTTTGACCCCCGTTATCTCTAAAGGTTTCGAATCTATCATTAACAGGAAGATTTGGAAACATCATAATTCTTCTAATCTAATCTCTGATCGTCAGAATGGCTTTCGTAAGGAACACTCTACTGGTAATCTTTTTTTCCCTTCTCCCTAACTCTTGGTCCTCCGCTCTTCGGCATTTTGGTGAATCCTTTGCTGTGGCGCTGGACATATCGAAAACCCTCGATAGAGTCTGGCACAAAGCTTTGATTTCTAAACTTCCCTCTTTCGGTATCTATCCTTCTCTCTGTAATCTTCTCTCTAATTTCCTTTCTGGTCGTCTTAGAGCAGCTGTTGCATACGGTCACCGTTCTTCCTTTAAATGTATTAATAGTGGTATTTCTCAGGGCCCTGTCCTATCCCCAACACTTTATCTACTTTTCATTAATGACCTTCTCTCTATTACCTCATCTTTTATCCACTCCTATGTTGATGACTCCATTATTCTCTTCAGTTTGAAAGACGTCCCTCCCAACAGCAGTTGATAGACTAGAGAAGAGTAGCCTTAGAGCAACTAACCTCTGATTTTTCATTTATTTCAAATTTGGTCAGAGAAAACATGGTTGTTTTCAATGACTCAAAAACTCAGTTCTTCTATCTCTCCACTCGACACAATTTTCCACACAACTCAAACATTCTCTTCTTAATGTTTTCGGTGTATCTTTTTCTCATGATCTTTCTTGGAAAGATCACATTACTTCTTTTTCTAAAAAAGCTTCTAAGAAATTGGGTGTTCTGAGACGCTTTCAGAATTATTTTACTCCACCCCAGTTGCTTGCTCTGTATAGGGGTGTTGTTCGCCCCTGTATGGAGTATCCTCTCCACATACAGCTCTCCTTGAGAAGGTTGAGTCTAGGGCTTTTTGTGTCATCAACTCTCCTGCTCTTACTAACTCTCCAATCTCTTTCTGCCCGTCGAATGCTATCTCTATACTATCGTAATTACAACGAACACTGCTCTTCTGAACTCTCTAGTCGCATACCTCCTCCATTGAGGAGAGCTCGAGCCACACGCCTTTCTTCTACACAGTTTCATCGTTTCTCTGTTCAATTCATAGACCCCAGACTTAATCTTTATGCTCAATCTTACATTAACTCTACGGGTAAAGGGTGGAACACACTCCCTTTATCTGTTTTCCCAACTTCCTTTGACTTGCATACTTTCAAACGCCGGGTGTCTGGACATGTCGGCCTCCATCGACCAAGATATTTTTTTTCCCAACTCTGATGGAATTCGGTAGGCCTCCGGCCTTTTCCCACCGGAGGATATATATATATATATATATATATATATATATATATATATATATATATATATATATATATATATATATATATATATATATATATATATATATATATATATATATATATATATATATATATATATTATTTTAAACTTTCATGTGATTATTCCTTCCATTTAACATGAATAATAAAATTTGATATTCCTTCTAAAGAAAGTTTGATAATACTAATACTATTTAATTAAATTTATTAATATATGAAAAATATTTGTAATAATAAAATTGTTTTTTGAACTTACATTGAGGCTCCCACATATTTCCCATCCTCTCTGCGTGTTGGAAATGGAGAAGAATCATTGTATTCATCACAACAGAAACTATCATGGGCTATGAAATCCGTATTGAATTCTGGCCACAATTTTATCTGAATGAAATAAATATCGTGATTAAAACCATAAAGTGTTAGAAACTTTTTTTGGGGAAATGAAATACTGAAATTTGAAATTCGTAAATTTGTTTTATTGAAAGATAAATAACTCAAATTTTATTCTTGGGAACTACTTTTATTTTATAATTTATAATGTCTAGGTTTCATAGAGCAAAACCATTACTTCCTTCAAACTTGACCATAGTATTTATCAATTTCCAATTGAAAATGGGCGAAAATGCACATTTTCGTCTGATTAAATAAGAAATACTAATGAATAAAAAATTAAACATGTACTTAAACTAAAATTATAAAGCTAGAAGGACAAACGGTTTAGAAGTTAGTAATTAAAAAGATTTACGAAACAGAATGAAATCATTTCATTATTTGCTCATCGGTAAATGCTTTCAAAACAAAGTGAAGATTATCTTGGTAGAAATGAAAGGTTTATTCCTCCAAGTATCTTCCTCTCATTTATTATGAGGGTTAAATACATGGACATAAAGGGACTCTCTAGAATTCATTTTGCTTTAGTTCTTCAATAGTTGCCGTCTACCGTGGCTCAAACGGTAGAGTGATTGACTCAAGTGCTTGAGGGCGCCGGTTCGATCCCACTTGGGGATCCTAGGTATAACTACCTAGAAAAGCTCCTCTCTTAGAATAGGGCAATGCCCGTGAGATGTGAACTTTTTAATTTAAAAAAAAAAAAAAAAGTTCTTCAATAGATTTTGGACCAACTGGACATTGTTTTCGGTCTTGAATCGCTAAACTGGATCTATTTTAAATTAATATTATCTTTCTATTAAGTTTGTTGGAAAATCACTTTCACTTCAGATTTATTATTCATCAATGGAACAGCAAAAACATCTGGACTTTTCCTCAGTTTAATTGGCAATTTCAGATATTAAATAATATTTATTACCTGAATGGAAATTTTGGAAAAAGTTTTTTAATTTTCATCTAATAAAAAAAATGTGTGAACATTTTCCATACTACCAAGTGAACAAATTAAGAAAAGTAATTAAGAAAAAACATACTAACAAGTGAAAAAATTAAGAAAAATCATATTAAGAAGTGAGCAAATTGAGAAAAGTAATTAAGAAAAAAATAAAATAAAAATGAACAAATTAAGAAAAGTAATTAAGAAAAAAACATACTAACAAGTGAACAAATTAAGAAAAGTAATTAAGAAAAAAAAAACATACAAACAAGTGAAAAAATATATTAAAAAAATTGTTACATGATGATGTAATTAATAATTTACAAAATAAAATTAGGAAATGATAAATTTATATATTTTTGTAACATTATCTTGTACTTAAAAACAAAACACTCGGATACGTTATCATTAAAATTTACCTTCAAATAAGTTTGATCATCTCTTGTGCTTCTTTCATTAAACACACTCTTAAACATTTCTTGTCTTATGATCTTTAGTCTTCTCCTTTCCGAGGGTTTCGTAACTCTTATTCCCCACATTCCTCCAAGAATGGTAACGCAGTGTCCCGGATGGTCACGCATGACGTGAAGAGATTTATTTGTCGAGTTCAGCCACTCCGAAACAGCATCATATTCTCTTTTCAAAATCTATTTTTAGAACAAATAAAATATTAAAAGTTTTTTAAAAATTCTTAGACACAAACATCAGAACAACCGATTGATAAGAGACGATTATTTCAACAAAATTCTTCACAAAACTATATCTTGTGAAAGAATATCTTCATCATTGTCCTACCCTGAGGTTTATGTATAGTATTTTAATCGTTTTACAAATTTGATGAATTTTTGATATCTAAAACCAAGGTTGCCACACAGCAGCAATGTTATGGGTGAATGCTCATTAAATTTTTTTTTCCAGCTGAAACAAAAGTTGGGGCCCAAAAGAAACATAAAATTACCATAAAGTAGTTTGATTTGTAAAATGTAAATCAAAATAAAGGCTTCCTACGCCGGAGCTAGACCCCTAAAATTATAAAACTATGAAGGCGGAGGTGAATTTGGAGGCGGCAAAAAATATTCATCATCTTCGAAGCTTTGTAGAAGGACGACAGATAATAATTCAGTGTTTATTTAACATATTTTCAAATAAAATTAGGGCAGTCTTTCATTTTTTCAAAGTGTCTTTGAATTGATTTTCCCACTTGCACTTGAAGTCTATCATGAATTGCGAGGGAAATATTTGAATCAAGGTTTTTTCAATGTGTTTTTAAACATATATGAAAATATTCTTAAATCTCTAAACATAAAAGTATTAGTAATAAACTTTTCATTATTGTATAAGCAAAATTGTTTTAAAAGTTGGATACTAGTAATTTTGAAGTACAGGACTATCATTCATTTAGAAGCACAAGTGTGGGTGGGGAAAGGATTCTCAAAATGTTTTATGATAGACTGGGAAACGGAAAGTTTTAGCTTACTTCTTATTTTGGATAAAATTATCATACTCTGCTAAAAGTTTAGTATATTTTTAGTTTGCTTTTATAAACGTAAAATTTTTAACTAATGAGAGTAAGAAGTGAAAAATCTAATTGAAATATTGTTATTAGAGACGAGATATTTATCTCAATTTGACTGTGTTTCAGAATTTATCTCAATACAAAACATTTCACATCATTCACCATTTATATGAAATCATCATACCTCTGAATCAAGATCCCTTGATAGCATGACATCCACCTGATCGTCACCCAAAGGAGCAAACCTCCACATTGTAACAGGATAAAACCTGACGGAGTAAATCGGTGGAGGAAGATTATCAATATCACAAAAATTAACAAATGTCCAATTTTTCATAATTGATTGAAGAAATGATATATCAGGCGATGAAGCATAAACGCGAACCCTCCAACCTGGGTAAAATACCGAGATGTTCTGCATGAGTTCATTGAAACCTATCCAATATCTCTTTGACTTATTCAAAAAAGAATATGATATGACCTTCTGGTGGAACCCAAGATTTGTAACTTCTTCACTGCATGTGAATGAGAATTCTCTGTAACAAAAATCACATGTACTGAGTTAATAAGGTTTATTTTTTATTAAATTTATTTCTAAATGATTATAGTCTTTGAAAATTTATTCTTTAAAGGGGGAATTAAGGTTTAAGCACACATACACACACACACACACACACACACACACACACACACACACACACATATATATACATATATATATATATATATATATATATATATATATATATATATATATATATATATATATATATATATATATATATATATATATATATATATATATATATATATATATATAAGCTCTTGGACCAAATCAACGCATTTATATTTATAGCAAAATGACACCACAACGTGCTTGAATTGAAAGTGAAAGTTTGTTGTTAGATGTCATAGAAAATTATTTACCTAAAGAAGGTTTGTCCTGCAGGAGTTACTAAAATTTGATAGGAACAGAAGTAATGATGAGGAAAACTATGAAGATTGAAAATTTACAGTGTAATGTAACAATAAAAACTGCAAAAGACAAAACAGAAACATAATATCCAATTAATGGTTTGTAGCGTCTTTTCTGACCCTCCATCCTTCCTCCGATCTTTTAAGCTTTGATGACGATCATAGTGATGGCGTCTCGCGGTATATTGTCTCATTCCTTTGTCAACGAGTCAGCCAGTTCCCTAAGTTTTAACGGACCAGGTGTCCAGGCTCTGATACGCCATCCAATATGACCCAAATATGTTTTATAGGATTTTAGTTCCGTTTTTTGGCATATGCGGGCAGGTATATTCCCACACCTTCAAAGTACAGGAGGAAAACTGCCGCAGTGTGCGGTCTGGCCTTGTCGTGGAGTAATAAGAATGTGTCGTCTGTGAAAAGTGTAAAAGGCACTAAATATTCCAGAAGGATATTGTCCACATACCTTTCTGCCATTATGGTAACCCTTTCCAGTAAATGCAACTCCCTGTGAGCTTTCAAACTTATGATAGCTCACACCATCAGCGAACCCGTTTTCGAAAGAGACCCTTGGACGTATCTACGCTCCCTAATGTTCGTCTAGTTCATGTAGTGATAATCAGTGAAGTGTACATTTTCCTTTTGTACAACTACAAACAGACACCTAAGAAAATAGAGGAAAGTGTAATTTCAAAGAGATCCCAAGGAAAAGAATGTTAAATAATGGCACGCTTTAGAAAAATTCTCCCAAAAGCAAGGTTCATTAGGGGAAAGGGGTAAAAGAACCTCCCCAAAGACGCCAAAGTACCCAACAAAAAGGAAATGCCCTCTCTACCACCAATCGACAACGATCCTCTTAGCGAGAGGGAGGAGAATTCTTCCCCCCCCCCTCCCATCCCGGGTCTCAACTTAAAGACACAAGAACAGTAGAATTGAATTCCCCAACTCCCCTACTTCTCCTCCACCTACCACCGGCCACTATATTCAAGCGATTTGTCCCGATTTAACGAAACAGACGCAATCAACTGGGTAAATAACATAAACAATGTATTTAAGTTGTATTCCATCCATGACCCTAAAGAGAAGGTAAAATTTTTATGTACTATATTACCCACTATCCTAATTGCTAAATTAAAATTCCCTTTGAGCATCAATTGTTACAGTGATTTGCTAGAGGACATAAAAGCCACGAGTAGTAAGGGGGGCAATATTGACAGAAGCCAGATTTCGAAAATCTGGCAACCTGTCCCTAACGGTCTTTTCTGCATTTGCGGGCAATCCTGCATTCTCAGGGACCTTCCTGCATTTTCTTTATCGGTTTACGGACCCACGTACCCACTGGACCCCCGGACCCCCAAATTCGAGCAAAATTCAGTCGGACTGAACCGCAAAGAAAATGTCAGGAAAGAAAGTGAGGTGAACGCAGCGATTTTGCAAACTCAGGCAACTTCCTGATACCGTTTTGGGAGGGTTCACGGGGCCCCCCGCGGGGCCCCTTCCCCAGACTTGAGGCCAATTTCAATGGGTTGAACCCCCAAAATGGTGTCAGGAAAGAGCGTGAGGTCAATTTGAGCGGAGTGATTTGCATTGCAAATCAAAATCCCGTTTTGGCTTAGGTTGCCAGATTTTCGAAATCTGGCTTCTGTCAATATTGCCCCCCTTACTACTGCCACGTATGCACCATTCCTTAGAGAAAGTGTAAGATCGGTTTTCAAACATGAGTTAAAGCCAGACGAGAGACCTTCGAATATTTGGAACGAGTAAGAGGTGCCTTCGTGCACTCTAATTATTCTTTGCTGTTGAACAACGACGCAAAGTTCATGAGAGAACTGTTTTTATCAGAAATGCCAATCCCATACAAATTTCGCTGCAAACTATGATCGAGAACGCACCAATAGAAGGAATAGTTCGAGTCGCCGGACAGTATGTATCGAATGTTTTGCACCCCCGAGGGATCGCAAAACCCCTTCCCCCACGGAAGCAAAGGATGGGGGCTAATGTTCTTTCCTTGCGAAAAACCATAATGCGCAAGACTGCCAAACCCATTGAACAAGAATTAATTAAATACAGCGACTGTTAAAGAGAAGGGACTTTATCTGAAAACGTTTGCCAAAGCAATTTTACCGTTTTATTATTGGGTTTTTAATATATATATATATATATATATATATATATATATATATATATATATATATATATATATATATATATATATATATATATATATATATATATATATATATATATATATATATATATATATATATATATATATATATATATATATATATATATATATATATATATATATATATATATATATATATATATATATATATATTGTACTCACCCGAGAAAATTTGGTTTGTTTACTTTTAACTGTGCTGTTTTTAACGGATTTAACAACTGAAAAAACATATATTATATATATATATATATATATATATATATATATATATATATATATATATATATATATATATATATATATATATATATATATATATATATATATATATATATTATATATATTATATACATATATATATATATATATATATATATATATATATATATATATATATATATATATATATATATATATATATATATATATATATATATATATATATATATATTATATATATATATATATATATATATATATATATATATATATATATATATATATATATATATATATATATATATATATATATATATATATATATATATATATATATATATATATATATATATATATATATATATATATATATATATATATATATATATATATATATATATATATATATATATATATATATATATATATATATATATATATATATATATATATATATATATATATATATATATATATATATATATATATATATATATATATATATATATTATTGATGGCATACTCATCCACATGTGCGGATAATCCTCATCAAAATTAACATCAGCATCCGTATCCACACTTGCGAAAATTTTACATCCTCATCCACATCTGCACTTGCGAAAATTTTACATCCTCATCCACATCTGCACTTGCGAAAATTCTACATCCGCATCCGCACTTCACGAAAATTCTATATCCACATCCGCAAATGAGAAAATAGGACATGAGATCCACCACTAATCTAACCAAACCTAACCTGACCTAAGCCTAACCAAACCTAACCATACTTAGGCACAAGTTCAATTCGTGCGTCAAATTTTGAATACACGAAAATATCTTAACATCCCCTAAAAGATTTCATTAAAACTTTTCTCCTAAATATATATATATATATACATATATATATATATATATATATATATATATATATATATATATATATATATATATATATATATATATATATATATATATATATATATATATATATATGTGTGTGTAATGTCTGCTATTGGATTCGAACCAGCAGCCTTACGCGTTGACCACTAAGTATGGTGGTTCAAAAAGAAATCTCAATTGAACTGCTCATGGCCTACAGTCATAACGTCAATTCCAAAGAACTTCCCCGACCGCAACTCAAGCAAAGGGCAACGAGGTCAAAGGTCGAATCCCTCTCTCGCAGACAGTTAACGATCATTTTAAAGTCTGCGATAACTCTCACAGATTATTGAACCCCCATAGCCTAGTGGTCAACGCGTCAGACTTGCCATCTTAAAGGTTGCTGGTTCGAGTCCAATGGCAGTCCATTAATTTTCTATATAAAAATAGTCTATGAGAGTTATAGCTGATATAACTCTGCGAGTCAATTGCCAAGATGCTAATTATGTTTTATACTATATGTTTTGTTCCCATAAACAGCTTACAGTTGAGAAAGATAATCGAAAGAAAATATCAATAATGTAAAATAAAAAGTATATAAAATAATGGAAAACAGCTTACCTAAATTATTTGATTTGAATTTTCTGACTCCATTTACAGGATTTATAAGTCAGATAAATGGTTGAAGAATAAATGATTACTTATTATAGTTGAAAACTATAAAATATCAACCCCTAGCTATGACGTCACAAAAATAGGTGTTAACTCCGGAGCAACTTTAAAAAATAAATAAAAATAATAATAATAATAAACTTACGTGTGTGGCTACATCCTTTCCTATTGATTCTATGATAATGTAGAAAAGACAGAAAATTGAAAAACCTGTTAGGACTTTTTTGTAATGACTGAAATTGATCATTTTCATTATTTGCATTATAATTATTTCTAGTGTTAAGGTACCTAGATTAATTTAAAAGCACTGACATATATATATATATATATATATATATATATATATATATATATATATATATATATATATATATATATATATATATATATATATATATATATATATATATATAATTATAAATATTTCCATTTTGGGGGGTTTTATATACTCGAATCCGCAGTAGATAGCGTCAAGGTAAAGGGTGTAAAAGGTAGATCATGGTGTGAGTAGTAGTAGTAATGGACTCACTTTTGACAGATGCAGGGTTCTGTTCAAAAAAAATAACTTACGTTAATACAATTTGCTAGAATAACCAGTCGTCAATCTATGTTTAAAACCTTCATTGATATTATTTATTCTTTCATACTTTCAATAACGTATATTTCTCTTTATTATTTTCTTTTTATTTTTAAGAATTTTTAGTTTTTATTTTTCTTTTATAAATTCTTATTTTTCTTTTATCTAAATTTTTGAGATTTTGTTTTTACTTAAAAAATCAACATTGAGGAAATGAAACATACATCCATGATCATACACACACACACACACACACACACACACACACACACACACACACACACACACACACACACACACACACACACTCACAAAGATACGCACAAAGAAACAATACATCAAAATCTCGCAAGAAATATGATAAGGCATATACCTAATTAAAATAATAATAAAGGAATAATAAGGATAATATAAGGACATTTATAAACACCATTATAATGTGCTCAAAATAAACATACTATATATATATATATATATATTATATATATATATATATATATATATATATATATATATATATATATATATATATATATATATATATATATATATATATATATATATATATATATATATATATATATATATAATATATATATATATATATATATATATAATATATATATATATATATATATATATATATATATATATATATATATATATATATATATATATATATATATATATATATATATATATATATATATATATATATATATATATATATATATATATATATATATATATATATATATATATATATATATATATATATATATATATATATATATATATATATATATATATATATATATATATATATATATATATATATATATATATAAATCACCACCACTCACAGGCAGAGCCCTTTTCAAGGAGGGGCGTATACAGAAAGAAAAGAAGAAGAAAACCCACTCAAGCCCTAAACTAACACAGACGGAAGCCTTGAAAAGAAGAAAATTAAATACCGGAGGAAAAATAGATGGAGGTAGAGAATTCCACAGAACAGATGTGGCTGGAAAGGAGGCACCACTTCGGGCAACCCTGGGGTTTCCAGTATCTATACAAAATTGGTGCGAAAGCAGGGAACCCTTTGTGCAACGAAGGCGACGCAATGGTGGAGGAATGCGAGAGGTCAATTCCATCGAGTACCTTCCATTGTAATACCTATAGAAAAGTGAAAGTTGTCAACGTCACTTCGCAGAGGTAGAGTGTCAAGAAAGTCTGAAAGTAGGGGACAGTTAATTAATCTTTTTGTTTAGACTCAACCCTATCAAGAAGAGAGGAGGAACCGGAGCCCCCTCCCCCCCAAATGTGAGAACAGTACTCCATACAAGGTCGAATAAGACCCTTATATAATTGGAGTAACTGCTAAGAAGAAAAAAATTCTCAACCTGAAAAGTACTCCCAGCCTCTTAGAGGACGCCTTAGCAACCAAAGAGGGATGAACTGGTAGGAGAGTTTGAGGTTGACGGTGGATAAGAATGTATGAAAAAGATTGTTAAAGTGGTGAATGTTTGAATGGATGTAGCCTGCAGTAGACAGTAACCCACAATTGTGGGAAAGGTTACATATATATATATATATATATATATATATATATATATATATATATATATATATATATATATATATATATATATAATATATAATAATATATATATATATATATATATATATTCAAAATTTAGCTTTCAGTTATAAGATGTTTTGTGGTTAATGGTTATTCATAGATATATTAAGTTTATAGTTTTAAAAAAGGAAATATGTTACTCTGTTACATTCTTTCAATAAAATAAAATTTTAGT
>SEYY01021214.1:30000-32500 GCA_009176605.1 Armadillidium nasatum | reverse complement strand
TAGTATATATATATATATATATATATATATATATATATATATATATATATATATATATATATATATATATATAATATATATATATATATATATATATATATATATATATATATATATATATATATATATATATATATATATATATATATATATATATATATATATATATATATATATATATATATTATATATATATATATATATATATATATATATATATATATATATATGTAGTGAGACACACACACACACTTACACAATCATTGGTTAGGTTAGGAAGGTTGAAAATATTAAGTTATGTTAGGTTAAGTTAGCTAGGTTGCGTTAGTTAGGTGAGGTTAGGTTAGGTAGGTTAGGTTAGGTTAGGATAGGTTAGGTTAGATTAGGTTAGGTTAGTTGTAAAAGTATACATGTTGTACTTGAATAATAAGTTCATATTACAGTTTGTGCTGATTTATTGCTGAAAAATTCACTCTCAATTGGAGGACTAAATATATATATATATATATATATATATATATATATATATATATATATATATATATATATATATATATATATATATATATATATATTATATATATTATTATATATTATACTATATAAAAAATAAATTATCTTTGTAACCTCATATCACAACGGTTGCTAAGGTGGCCTCTAAAGAGCTGGGAGTTCTGTTCAGATTGCGGATTTTTTTTTTTCTGAACAGTTACTCCAATTATACAAGGTCCGGTCCTTATCCGTCTCACATTCAGGGTGGTTCCTGTTTCACTCTTCTTTTTGATATGGCTGAGTCTAATTTTAAGAGACTGTCACCTACCCTCAAGCTCACTTGACTCTCTTTCTCTGCGACGTGACGTTGGGGCACTCTCTCTTTTCTACAGGTACTATAACAGCACGTCCTCGAGGGAGTTGACCTCTCCTATTCCACCACCATTGCGTTACCCAAGCATCACAAGGGGTATCTTGCTTGCACATGAATTTTGTGTGAGCTTCGCAAATTATATTCTTGCAAGCTGTGGTACCTCCTTCTTTCCAGTCACCTCTGTTCTGTGGAACACCCTACCTTCGTCTGCTTTTCCTTCTGTATTTATCCTACCTCTCTTTAAATAATTTGTCTGAGCTCACTTGAGAGATCTATGTCAGGTTCGGAATTGGGTCTGTTTTCATTTATCTTTCTAATTTTGCCCCCTACTTGAAAAGGGCTCTGCCAGTGAGTGACTGTAGCACATATTATATATATATATATATATATATATATATATATATATATATATATATATATATATATATATATATATATATATATATATATATATATATATATATATATATAATATATATATATATATATATATATATATATATATATATATATATATATATATATATATATATATATATATATATATATATATATTATATATATATATATATATATATATATATATATATATATATATATAATATATAATATATAGTAATTATGTAATCAGTCGTTGATATAAGATAAGATATAAGGTGTTTACAGATGACACATTCCAAGCAAACTTTAAATTAATGAGTAAATTTTAAAAGAATGATATTTATGGAATCAAATTTATTAATAAATATAAATATACTATATTAAAATGAAATATACTGTATTATGCACAAAAATTGTGTTAAAGACACTAAAAACACTAATAACTCCTTGGTATACGAGCAGCCACTCTTGTCGGTGATCCTTCACCATTTTTAATTTTCATAGGCATAGTCATTATCTTGGCTCCCTTTGGGGGAAGTCTCTGTAAATAAATAAAAGAAATATAATAATATATATATATATATATATATATATATATATATATATATATATATATATATATATATATATATATATATATATATATATATATATATATATATATATTAATTCAAGTACTAGTGTGCCATAATTATTTCTTTAAAAATTTTTTAATATCTTAGTTACAATATAAAAAATAGTCTTTATCAATCATTGCTTCCAGATAAAATATTTAAAATGATAACTAATATCCCTTATCTCAGAAAGAACTTTCTATTTTCATTTTTTTTAATATAAAATCTTACCTTGAGGTCCATCATATTTCCTATTAAATACTTATTCAGTTTAGATATCAATTGTTGAGCAGGAGCAACGTCACTTTTCGCATAATCTAATTGTGGGGCGTCAATAATTAAATTAAAGTAATTAAAGTAATTAAATTAATTAAAGTAAATTCCGTGAGTTTTTTCATGACTGAGAATAAATTCCATAGCTTCTAACGATACCCCTACAATTGGAAAAAAGGAACTCAGTAATTAAAGGATATTTTAAAAAGAACTATTGTTAATAAATATAAAAATATTGAAAATAATATTAAAGTTTTAAAGAAAATCGTTATTTTCATACGATATCTTTATAGATAATTGAAAAATGGAAATATCCATGGAAAAGAAAGTAGAAATCGATATGTCAATAGGAAAGCAAATTCTATTA
>SEYY01021214.1:17500-25000 GCA_009176605.1 Armadillidium nasatum | reverse complement strand
GGAAGCTTTCGATAGAGTCTGGCACACAGTTTTGATTTCCAAACATCCCTCTTTCGTAATCTATCCTTCTCTCTGTGGCCATCTCTGTGATTTCCTTTTTGGTCGTTCTATAGCAGTTGTTAATAGTGGTGTTCCTCAAGGATCTGTTCTATCTCCAACACTTTTTATTCTTTTCATTAATGACCTTTTCTCTACCACTTCATCTCCTATCAACTCCTATGCTGATGACTCCACCCTTCATTGCTCTTTTCATTATGAAAGGCTCCCCTCCCAACAACAGTTATTAGACGCAAGGAGGGAGGCTTTGGAGCAACTAACTTCTGATCCATCTCGCATTTTAAATTTGGGCAGAGAAAACATCGTTGTTTTCAAGGCCTCAAAAACTCAGTTCCTCCATCTCTTTACTAGACACAATCTTCCACAGAACTATAATATCTTCTTTAAAAACACACAACTCAAACCTTCTTCTCCTTAATATTCTTGGTGTTTCTTTTTTTGCGATTTTTCTTGGAAAGATCATATTATCTCTCTTTTTAAAAGAGCATCTAAGAGGTTGGGTGTTCTGAGGCGCCTAGAGCATTTCTTCAATCCACCCCAGTTGCAAGCTCTGTATAGGGGTGTTGTTCGCCCCTGTATGGAGTTCGCGTCTCACATCTGGGGTGATTTCACTAATACAGCTCTCCTAGAAAAGGTGGAGTCTAGAGTTTTTCGCCTTTTCAACTCTCCTGCACTCACTAATTCTTTCCAGTCTCTTTCTGCCCGTCGAATTGTTGCGTCACTCTCTCTATACTATAGCTATTACAACGGACACTGCTCTTTTGAACCCTCTTTCGTTCCAGCTTCCTCCATTGAGAAGGGCTCGTGAGACTCATCTTTCTACACAGTCTTGTCCTTTCTCTATACAACTCTCTGACCCCAGACTTAACAGCTATACTAAATCTTACATGTCCATTACTGGCAAAGTCTGGAACACACTTCCTTCATCTATTTTCCAAATTTCCTATGACTTATATACCTTCAAACACCGTGTATCAGGTCATGTCAACCTTTAATTTGTCCAGGTTCCCGACTTTAACCATAACTCTGGTTGAAATTTTAGTAGGCCTCTGGCCTTTGCCCACCAGAGGTGTATATATATAATATATATATATATATATATATATATATAATATATATATATATATATATATATATATATATATATATATATATATATATATATATATATATATATAATATATATATATATATATATATATATATATATATATATATATATATATATATATATATATATATATATATATATATATATATATATATATATATATATATATATATATATATATATATATATATATATATATATATATATATATATATATAATATATATATATATATATATATATATATATATATATATATATATATATATATATATTAATAGTGGTTTTCCTCATGGTTCTCTTCTAACACCTTTTCTAATTTTCATTAATATTCGTCTCTCTTCTAATTTATCACCTATCCACTAATATGATAGTGACTCCTTTCAATTTGAGTTAATCGACGCAAGAAGGGTAGCCTTAGAGCAACCAACCTCTGATCTTTCTCGTATTTCAAATTAAGTCAGAGAAAACATGGTCGTTTTCAATGCCTCAAAAACTAAAGTCGTTCACATATCTACTACAATCAACTTTCTACATAAAAATGACAACTTCTTCTAAAACACACAACTCAAACCTTCCACTGTTCTTAATATTCTCGGTGTTTCTTTTTCTCGTGATCTTTCTTGGAAAGATCACATTATTCCTGTTTTTATAAACAAGCTTCTAAGAGGTTATGTATTCTAAGCGCTTTCGTAATTTCTTGAAGCCTCCCCAGTTGCTTGCTCTGTATATGGACGTTGCTTTCCTCTGTATAGAGTGCGCCTCAAACATCTCTCGTTGTTCCATTCGTACAGCTCTCCTTGAAAAGGTGGAGTCAAATCTCTGTTCTGTGAAACTCTCTGCCATCATCTATTTTTCCTCCTGCATTTAATCATCCTCTCTACAAGGCTTCCGTCTGTGCCCACCTGAGGGATGTGCGTTAGACTCGGGTTTGAGAGAATTTTCTTCCTATAGTATATGCCCCCTCCTTGAAAAGGGCTCTGTTCGTGAGTAATGTTGATCTGTAATATATATACATATATATATATATATATATATATATATATATATATATATATATATATATATATATATATATATATATATATATATATATATATATATATATATATATATATATATATATATATATATATATATATATATATATATATATATATATATATATATATATATATATATATATATATATATATATATATATGTATATTATACTGAATATAAACAAAAAATTATCTTCAAAACCTCATATCACTACGGTTGCTAAGATGGCCTCATAAAAAGATGGAAATTCTGTTCAGATTGCGGGAATTTTTCCCTTCTGAACAGTTACTCCAATTATATAAGGGTCTTATCCGTCCTTGTATGGAGTACTGTTCTCACATTTGGGGTGGTTCCGGTTGCACCCTTCTTTTGGATAAGGTTGAGTCTAAGGCTAAAAGACTAATAAACTGTCCCCTACTTCCAAACTCCCTTGACTCTCTTTCTCTGCGACGTGACGTTGGCACACTCTCTCTTTTTCTACAGGTACTACAACTGCAGGTGCTCGAGGGAATTGACCTTTGGTATTCCACCACCATTGCCTTGCCCTAGCACCACAAGTGGTATCTAAAGGGCAAATTATAGGCTTGCATGTTGCGGTGCCCCCTTCTTACCAGCCACCTCTGTTCTGTGGAACACCCTACCTTCGTCTGTTTTTTCTGCTGTATGTAACCTACCATTATTATTGTTATCATTACAGTTGCTCCACAAGTTTATGTAACTAATAAGAAAATAATTTAGAAATTTTGCTGTGCTACTTTTTTTATTTATTTATTTATTTAATTATTTATTTATTTATTTATTTATTTATTTTTGCAGTTTCAAAATCAACCTTACAAAAATACTAAAGAACTGAACATTAAATTTTGATAAGTATGGCATCATTGCTTTTTATTTATTTTTTTATTTATTAATTAATTAATTAATTTACTTATTTATTTATTTATTTATTTATTTATTTATTTATTTATTTATTTGTCTATTAATTTATTTATTTTTTGCACTGTCTCGAAATCAGCGTTACAAAATTGCAAAAATTATATTCATGTGTTGTAATTTTGTGTTATTTAAATTAAGGATGTCATCAATAGCATATTGAGCGATTGTGTGACAGATAAACTTTAAAAGAAGATAATAGCAATTATTCTTTATGAAATATTCTGCAATAACCACTTTTACTTATTGTTTCTATTAATATCATTGGTATTATTATTATTTATTATTTTAATTATTTTTTATTATTATTATCATTACTATTTTTATTATAATTACTTTATTATTATAAATATAATTATTATTATTATTATTATTATTATTATTATTATTATTTTTATTATTATTATTATATTATTATTATTAGTATATTACTATTATATTATTATTTATATTATCTTTATCATTATTTACATTATACTGAATTTTAAACAAATTATAATCAAAATTATATTATGACTATACCATATTATTACTATTATTGTTGTTAATATTATTATTTTCATTGTTATCAATTGCTATTATGATAGTAATAGTAATAAGAATTATTATTATTATTCTCATTATTACTATTATTATTATTATTATTAAAAAGATTCTTACTATTAGTTATTATTATTATTAATATCATTGTATTAGTTTTATTATTAGTTATTATTACTTTCTATCTTATGAGTAACTTGTCATTTATGAAATGAATAATATACTATAGCATTTGTTACAACTATTCGTTTAAAATATAGATATTATTATTGTTATTATTAGAATTTTTTTTTTTTTTTACCGAACGCCACCACTCACGGGCAGAGCCCTTTACAATTATTATCATTATTATTATTGTTATTATTATAATTAGCATTATTAACATTGTTGTGATTGTTATTAATAGTAGAAATAATGGTATTAATATTTTTGTTATTATTTTTATTATTTTTCTTAGTTATTAATTAAATTATTATTATTATTATTATTATTATTATTATTATTATTATTATTATTATTATTATTATTTCTATTATTTTATTTTTTTTATAATATTTATTACAGTTTTTTATGATGTTATTAATTTTATCATAATTAAAAACAAAATTTTTCTTTACTAAATTTTAAAACCTTTGAAAAACTTTAAAATTATCACATATAATTTATTATTATTATTATTATTATTATTATTATTATTATTATTATTATTATTATTATTATTATTATTATTATTACTATTATTATTATTATTATTATTATTATTATTATTATTATTATTATTATTATTATTATTATTATTATTATTATTATTATCGCACGATAGTTTTTCAAATATTTTTAAACTGGTTTAGAATTGAGTTTTAAACTGGTCAATTTAAATTAAAGTAAACTTAGATAAACGACATTTATATCTTAAACATTTTAATTAGAGGAACCAAAATCTAATTTACTAATAATAATTAAGTTAATAGTATGTGAATAATCAGTTAAATAATAAATTAATAACAATACAACAATTTAAATATGCATTAATCATATTATTATTATTATTATTATTATTATTATTATTATTATTATTATTATTATTATTATTATTATTATTATTATTATTATTATTATTATTATTATTATTATTATTTTTATTATTATTATTATTATAAATTAAATAAATATTTACCTCACTGCTCTTGAGTTACGTGAAAAGAGCTCTCATTGACAAATGTTTGTGTGCCGTGCATTAATTTCTATAAAACAAAATTGAATAAAAAGTGAATTATTGATTTAAAAAAAATAAAATTTTTATCTTATTCAGTTTTAGAACAATTAAATTTTTTCCCAATGTGATGACTATCTGATACGATAATACAGTTATAATAATAATAATAATAATAATAATAATAATAATAATAATAATAATAATAATAATAATAATAATAATAATAATAATAATAATAATAATAATAATGACATTTAAAAACAATAATAATAATAATTATAGATAGATAGATAGATAGATTTATTATATCTCAGGTAATTACATCTTTTTATACATAAACATATAAAGTACAAAAAATACATTGTGATAAGTTCATTGTAAATATATACAAAATCATTAATTTTACAGCAAAAGTTCAATTACCATGAGACAGCCATTTAGAGGAAATAAAGATTCCATCAGGCAACGATATATATTCCCCCAGCAACCCCTAATACTGCCCCAAAAAATAGATCCTAAGATCATTTTTAAATTTCAACACGTTGGGAGCCTCACGTATTGTTAATGGCAGAGAGTTCCAAACCGAGAGTCCTGTATACAAAAAGTTTAGCTTTACAGCGTCAACCCTCGGATATGGGACCCTAATATCGTTAAAATTTCTCACAGAGTACGTGGCATCATTATTACACAGGAATGGTCTAATTTCTGGAAAATAACCATAGTTTAAAGTCTTATAGATTATTACAGTTACTCTCAATTTATAGATTTCCCGAGCTCTTAATATATTCAGCCTCTTGTAAAGTTCTAGAGTTGAACATGAAGGAAAAAATATACCAAAGAGATTTTTAACTAGCTTGTTCTGAATAATCTGTATTCGATCCCTTCTAAAGGACGAGACCATATAACCCCCCCAGGACTCAATACAGTAAAACAGAGAGGAATAAACCAAGGCATAGTACATAGTTTTTGCAGTTTTTAGATCAAGGTATTTCCTAATACGGTGGGTAATTGCAACTAATCGGAGTGTTTTATTACACATCAGATTAACTTGGTCATGATATTTCAAATTTTTATCTACAACAACTCCAAGGTACTTAAAGCTGTTCACAAATTCTATTACATCCCTACTTATACAAATATTAGACATATTAACAGTAAAAGGTGTAAACATAATAAGTTTAGTTTTACTAGCATTCAGAACCAGCCTGTTAAATTTGCACCAGTCATAAACACTATGCAATTTCTGTTCAACAAATGAAGTCAACAAATCCAACGATCCAGACTCTGCAAAAAAAACAACATCATCCGCATACATAATAGCTTTAACATCAGTTAATAAAAAGTTCAAATCATTAGTATAGATATTGAATAGTAATGGTCCAAGGCAGCTGCCCTGTGGAACCCCTGTGGTTACTACGATTGGAGAAGATTTGCAGTCTTTTATTTGAACATATTGTGTTCTATTAGCCAGATATGACCTCATAAAATCATAAACAACACCTCTCAGGCCATATCTATGCAATTTATGTAATAATATATCGTGATCTACAGTGTCAAAAGCTTTACTAAAGTCAAGGAATACTCCAATAACATAAGATTTATTTATATAAGCATTTAGTGCATTAATATTACTCAGGATAACTGCCTGTGAGGTATCCTTATGCTTTGTAAATCCAAATTGATTGGAAGAAAATAACCCGTTTGTAGAAAAATAATTGTTCAGTCTCGTGTATATAAGTTTTTCAAAGATTTTAGCAATAACTTTCAAAATAGATATCGGTCTATAGTTCTGTAGCAGGGAGTCATTACCATTTTTATAAATAATAATAATAATAATAATAATAATAATAATAATAATAATAATAATAATAATAATAATTTCTTCATGGAAAACGAGGTTAGAGCCTCATTTGATTACTGACTTTAGTGGGCTTAATGTGGGTCTTCTATAATGAACAGGTTTCGACGTTTTTATAGTAAAATTTAATAATGTTTTCTTAGTTCTCCTCAATAATAATATTAATAATAAAAATAATAATAATAATAATAATAATAATAATAATAATAATAATAATAATAATAATAATAATAATAATAATAAATCTATGAAAATTATCATTCAATTTCCTATTGATAACCAGATTCTTAATTTTTTTTATTATATTTTTTATTTATTTATTTTTTTTTTTTTACTTAAAAATTTAAATATATAAATGTAAATTATTTTATGTTTTTAATTAAATTGTAATATTATGATGCAAGTCAGAATTCGATCTAACAAAGCATTTATAAACCAGTTGACTGCAGACTGGTTTAGCATCATATAATTTCTTATGGTCAGGCAAAATAAAAAAAAAAAAAAAAAAAAAAAAAAAAAAAAAAAAAAAAAAAAAAAAAAAAAAAAAATTCTAAATTAAATAAAGAATATATAAATTAAATTTTGTTTGCATATGAAGCTTCAAGAGTGTCTTAGATTATAGCATAAAATAGGTGTATAATTATAGGAAAATAAATACACAAGCTAAATTAAATGGCTTCGAATGGCTTTAAAAGATTTCGAATGGCTTTTGAAAGGCTTTTCGATTGGCTTTAAAAGGCTG
>SEYY01021214.1:7500-10000 GCA_009176605.1 Armadillidium nasatum | reverse complement strand
TCTTCTTCTTCTTCTTCTTCTTCTTCTTCTTTTCTTCTTCTTTCTTCTTCTTCTTCTTCTTCTTCTTTCTTCTTCTTCTTCTTTCTTCTTCTTCTTCTTCTTCTTCTTCTTCTTCTTCTTCTTCTTCTTCTTCTTCTTCTTCTTCTTCTTCTTCTTCTTCTTCTTCTTCTTCTTCTTCTTCTTCTTCTTTCTTCTTCTTCTTCTTCTTCTTCTTCTTCTTCTTCTTCTTCTTTCTTCTTCTTCTTCTTCTTCTTCTTCTTCTTCTTCTTCTTCTTCTTCTTCTTCTTCTTCTTCTTCTTCTTCTTCTTCTTCTTCTTCTTCTTCTTCTTCTTCTTCTCTTCTTCTTCTTCTTCTTCTTCTTCTTCTTCTTCTTCTTCTTCTTCTTCTTCTTCTTCTTCTTTCTTCTTCATCTTCTTCTTCATCTTCTTCTTCTTCTTCTTCTTCTTCTTCTTCTTCTTCTTCTTCTTCTTCTTCTTCTTCTTCTTCTTCTTCTTCTTCTTCTTCTTCTTCTTCTTCTTCTTCTTCTTCTTCTTCTTCTTCTTCTTCTTCTTCTTCTTCTTCTTCTTCTTCTTCTTCTTCTTCTTCTTCTTCTTCTTCTTCTTCTTCTTCTTCTTCTTCTTCTTCTTCTTCTTCTTCTTCTTCTTCTTCTTCTTCTTCTTCTTCTTCTTTCTTCTTCTTCTTCTTCTTCTTCTTCTTCTTCTTCTTCTTCTTCTTCTTCTTCTTCTTCTTCTTCTTCTTCTTCTTCTTCTTCTTCTTCTTTTTAAGTTTGAAAACATTCTGTGTGGAATGGACTTAAGAATTTGTGACAAATAATATATTCTTAATTTATCTAATTATAAAATCAATGTACGCTTTATTTGTTATTAAATTAGATCAATTATACACAGTCATTATATTCAATTATTAATAATAGAGACTCATTATACTCAGTCATTATAATCATTTATTAATTAGATCCATTATACTTAATTATTAATTATACTCAGTCATTATACGCAATTATTAATTAGACTAATTATGGTCAATTATTAATTAGATCCATTATTATTAATTAGACCCATTATGCTCAATTATTTAGACTCATTATACTGTCATTATGCTGAATTATTGATTAGACCCATTTTACTCAGTCATTATATTCAATTATTAATTAATATTAAAATTTGACCCATTATACTTAATTATTAATTAAACCTATTATACTTAATTATTAATTAGACCCATTATGCTCAATTATTTAGACTCATTATACTGTCATTTTGCTGAATTATTAATTAGACCCATTATACTCAACTTATAATTAGACACATTATACTCAGTCATTATATTCAATTATTAATTATACCCATTATACTCAATCATTATATTTAATTATTAATTAGGCACATTATACTCATTTATTAATTAGATTCATTACACTAAGTCACTATGCTCAATTATTAATAAGACCCATTATTCTCCATTATTAATTAGACCCATTATACTCAGTCACTATGCTGAGTTATTAATTAGACCCATGATACTCCATTATTAATTAGGCCCATGATACTCACTTATTAATTAGACCCATTATACTCTATTATTAATTAGACCCATTATGTTCAATTATTACTTAGACCCATTATACTCAGTCATTATACTCAATTAAGAACTTCTTCCAAAAGGAATTTGGGTCCACGTCGAAGGATACAGTTCCCCAGCCTTTGGAAGCGATGGCACAGTGACTGGCTGCGATTCCACAGGAACATTCATTGATGACGTCACAAGGTTTCTTAACACTGCTCAAGAAAATAATATTTTAGTCATTTTTACTCTGTGGAACGGCGCCTACGTCACCAATCAAAATGAGGTTCAGTTATTTTTGGATGATACGAAATTGGAGTCTTATATTGATAATTGTTTCCAGGTATTTATTATAATATTATAAGTAGTTGTAATAATAATAATAATAATAATAATAATAATAATAATAATAATAATAATAATAATAATAATAATAATAATAATAATAATAATAATAATAAGAAGAAGAAGAAGAAGAAGAAGAAGAAGAAGAAGAAGAAGAAGAAGAAGAAGAATTATTATTATTATTATTATTATTATTATTATTATTATTATTATTATTATTATTATTATTATTATTATTATTATTATTATTATTATTATTATTTTATTATTATTATTATTATTATTATTATTATTATTATTATTATTATTATTATTATTATTATTATTATTATTATTATTATTATTATTATTCCGATTATTATTATTATTATTATTATTATTATTATTATTATTATTATTATTATTATTACTTCTCAGGAATTTGCATCTTCCGTTGCCGGACATCCGGCTTTAGGTGCCTGGGAATCTATTAACGAGCCAGAGGGATCCGTCCTGGTATGACAATTTTTTTTGCTTTTTTTTTTTTTTTTGCTGTGTTCAATAATATACATTTCTTAATTAATGATATAATTATATATTTATGATGTTTCGG